>VOQJ01013622.1:16004-26839 GCA_015052665.1 Apistogramma diplotaenia | reverse complement strand
ATGATGGATGCTCATATGCAGATCTGTGCAATTAATTGCAGTTTGGCTTCCACTGAAGTCTAAATTCAGGCTCAGTTCAGTTCACGTGAATTTATTCCGTTTTGTCACATTGAAAAAAACAAAGTTGTCTTTTTAATGAAGGCCACAGTCACACAGGTGTAGAGACCACCACCCCCAGACCAGCAGAGAGGGTGCTGCACTGCCTGGGCTGCCAGCTGATTGGAAGGTGCCAATGTGTCTGCAACCGCTCTCCAACTATTCGCTGAATGGTAGTGAAACTTGGCACAGACTGAACCTTCAGAGCAAAGGTTGCTCACCACTGCAACAAACATGTTTCAAAAGGTGCAACTTTTACTTTGAAGGTGACAATTCTGCATTTGCAGGTTAGTGAGTGTTTCGGGGGAGGGCGGTGTCTTCCTGCAACTGCAGGTGACCAAAGCGACTGCAAGGAGATTTTTTTTTAACTTTAATAAACTATTATTAAAAAACCTGCTTGTAAGCATGTTGAATAATTGTGCTCTCAATATCATACTGTCATGATTGTTACGATGAGGCCGATCTCCTCAATGGGAGGGCCAATCTCCACGAAACTTTGCACAAACATTGTCACACGTGCAACAGTTAACAACATCTATGTTTTTTAACCAAAGATTTATTATATATGCCTTTTGTTGCATTTCCTTATTCACCATCCTCATGCATTCTTACGTCCTCCAGCTGCATTCGTCTCATGTGTTGCCCCGTGTAACTTTGAAAAAGCGCCTGTGATGTGGGTGTTTTTGCAAGTAATTTAAATTTATGCTAAAATAAAGTATTTTATCTGTCTTTTTAGTGCATTATATCCAGCTTGTGTTTTCTTAATTCATTGTCACAGGGGGTTTCCACAGCTTTGCATGTTTGATGTGTTTTTACTCTGGATGCCCGTCCCGATGGGATTTGTGCTTCCTGTCGGGAATAGAACCATCAGTCTTTTTATAGTGGCGTTCATGAAGTTTAATACTTTGCACCTCTGATCAGTTGGAACAGAAGCATCTGTCACTCAGAAGAACATCAGCTTGTCGACTCGTCTCATTTGTAAAGTGAAAAAATCGGATCATTTTGGAACCGCATTCGGTTGGTGGCCGAACTGTTCTGAACCGCTTCAGTGTTTCTTACTCAAACTGTCTGCACACAGCTGACGTTTCGGCTGCTTGGTTGAGTGTAATCAGGTACGGGATGATTGCATGGTTCGGGAACCTTCCTGTGCCTTTGAAATTAAAGCGCTTGGTTCAGACTGCAAATTACAGGTCAGAAAAATCAGTTTTCAGCCACTGTGCACTTCGTGACCCATCCCACGTTCTGCGCCTCGATGTGAGCTGCTCCCATCAGGCAGACGTCAGACTGGTTTAAGGACTCCTGCTTCTTTATGCAGTCACATAAAATGAGTTGAACCTACAGTAGGTTGGTTACATGGCACAGCAGTGCAGCTCACATCCACTCCTGTTTTGTTTTAAACCTCCTGGTGTTGTGTGAGGATACGTGTCGGCTTTGTGTGAAGTCCAAAAAGTATCTCTATCGACCTCATCTCCTCTCTACAGACCGCACTGCCAAACTCCTTCCACTCGCCTCGAGGCTGAGATTTAAATACAAAGAGCTCAGTTAATCCAGGAGCCCCCACAGCAACATGGCCCCCTGCCCGTGGCAGCCACCTAGTTATTTCCTGTTCCACCCTTCTGGCTTAACCGTGAACAGGCCTCAGTATTGGGCAGCCAGGCAGGAGAGAGATCACCCCCCCTGGTCAGGAGTGTGTGGTTCATACCTTCAGAGGACACTCTGGAGGAGAACAGCTCAAATAAAAGACTTCAGCGGGAGTTTGGAGCTTTTACTTTGAAATTTAATGCCAGCGACAGACGCATGGGTTTCACTCCTCTCAGGAAAAGGAAACACCTCCTCCAAAACATGAGCCTGGACCACTGCTGGCTGGTCCTCCTCCCTCTGAGGGATGAGAGGGAGTGAATCACAGTGGAGGGCTGCTCGCGCTTCAGTCCAGCTGCGTCGGCTCAGCTGTCACGTACGCCGAATGACCCACGACCTCCTGCCTTTGTGCCTGACGGACGATGGGAGTCTGAACTGAGTGACCGGCTCTGAATCTGTGGATTTTTTTTGCTTTGCAGTGGAAGCTTTGAACCTGTCAGCCTGTGCACGACCAAGGTGAGTGAGTTTCACTGTATCAGTGTGATCTCCAACACTGCAGATAAGTAAAGGTTTTTACAGGCAGAGGTGCTACAACATGCCCAACACACTTAGCACCCTGTCACATGTCTTTCTTAATCTCACGTTCTTTAAGTGTTTTCGGCAGCAGCTCCTGAGTGCACACATCTTTGTGTTGACTACTGTAAAAAAAAGTCTTATTTTCAGCCGTTTCAAGTTTCCTCCTCTGACTTAAACAGGATTAACTAAGCAGGAAGTGTGGGAGGGCTGAGCATTTTACGGGCTTTCACATAAACAGCTACAGCTTTGCTTCTGTGCAGTTCGGCTCAGAGGTTATTGGACTTGTCTGGAAATGTTAGGTGTTAAATCCGTCTGCCCGAGTCTGCGGCTCCATAAAATGGACATTTGCCTCCCCGCGGTATTTGTGCAGTGCTCGCAGCGCACCACAAAGCGCCAGGCGTGGAGTCGTGCACAGAAGTATTTATTCGAGATTTCATTCTGTAATTGAGGAAACAGAAGAGGAGCGCGCCTCTTTGAGTGGTGATTGTGTCATTTCTCTGTATAATTAAAGCCCTAAAAATGTTGGCTTCTTAAAACTAATGAGAAAGTTCGTGGACGAGACCAGAATTTGGAAAGCCTGCACGCTGAAGCTACAACAAAACATTTTATTGAATTCATTTTGCAATTAAAGTGAAACTAGATATAATTTTTTATAAGTTTCTGCCCCAGAAATAATCTGATGCACAAACACAAAGTTTGTGCATCAGTCTGTGCCAGTGTGGAAGGCTCTTACTGTAAACCTGCATTCTTTTTAATGGCCATCAGGGCGGCGGTGGTGGTGCATGTGGTTGCAAAAAGACTTGCAGTCCTGCAGGCTGGAAAAAAAGCCCAGTTCATAGTCATCGACTCATTTCAGGTCATCCAATATGAAAACAAGTCAACTTTGGAAGCTTTCGCCTTTACAGCCATGTCACGGTTACCGGGAGACGGGCGCTGGGAGACGTGAGCTTGTACGTTTTTGCCGTCTTGGTGCCCTGGAACATGTGAAGCGAAGGGTGTGGATCTGGCTTTGAAACCTCCCGCACACTGGCTAAGAGGTTGAACATGAAATTGTCCTGCATGCGCAGTAGAAGATGCAATAACGTCACATGTACTGAGCGTGCTCAGTGTTTGCGGAAGTAAACATGGATGGTCCGCTTCCGCATAGCAGGACGCAGAACAGTGGCATCACATTTGAAAAGCTCACTTATCTTCGTTTTAAGCACTCAAACAGGCACATCCCGGATGACCTATGACCTCCACAGATGACCGGCATTTACTGAAAACCTGAAAGTAGAAACTGAGCCCATAAACTCATCAGGAAAGTGTTTGCTTGGGCAATAAGTCGAGAAATAAGAGGGCTGTTTTCCCCTTAATCTTACACAACTGTTCAACCAGAGGAGCCGCCCCCTAGTGGCCTTTTATAAACAATGCAGGTCAACGTGTGAGCTTCATTTTTCAGACCCAGAAGCCACATGCATCTATGGGAAAGAAGAAGCTGCACCACTCAGCGTTGAAGGGAACTCAAAGATCCATCCGTCCACAGCATCACCCCACTTTCACCAGCGCTGACAGTAAAAGTCATTTCCTGATTTGACTGGTTCTGGTGCTGTGGACTCTTTCAAGGTGCAGCGGTAAAGATGGGAGGACGGGCTGAATTTCTATCCCCACAGGAGATAAAAATAACTTGGCAGAGGCAGAAGGAAGTCCCTCCCTCCACCTTCAATCCCCCCGACAAATCGCACCCTGCTGTTATGTAACACATAATAGCCGTTTCCGCGTGTGTAATGTTTATGTCGACGAGAGTTTTGTTTGTTTGTTTCCCTGCTTCAGCAGTATTTATTCGAGCCTAAATGTTAAGTCGCTGCGTTGATCTTTTGAGTTGTAAGCGAACCTGAACTACAGTTTCTTTATATTTTGCACAAGTATTATTTCATGAAATGTTTTAATTCGTTCTGAAAGGATGCCTCGACCCCGACTTTAACATGTAAAAGTGCAGGGTGCGAATCCACCCTTTAATCATTTGAGTCGAGCTAAACTGAAAAGTAAATTGCTCACTTATGCTGTTAAGGTCTGGGGGCAGCAAATTGAGGTTGCAGATGGAGTCACGCTTCATCTTTGTTTAAATCCCAACCAGAAGGCAGCGTTGGTCGGGAACCACCAGTTCCCATGAGTCAGTGGACCCCGAGCCGGCCACAAAGCGACTACAACTGTAATTTGCCCCAAAAACAAATTAAAGAAAGCATCTGAGAGCCCACTGGAGCTGCCAAAAGTCTCCGGGATAAGGATCGTGGGTGGGAGAGCGCCCCAAGCCCCCACCAGCAGTGATTGGAACGGGGCACGGTTTTGTCCTCCCCAGAGTGAGAGCCGGAGAAAGAAAAACATTTGGCTCCCACGCATATTGTTGCTGTAATGACAGGGAATGTGAGGGGGGTGGGAAATATCAGTCATCGTGTTTACGTCAAGAATTACTGTAACCGTGGGAGCATCTGCGAGCTGATGCAGCCCCTAATGCAGGGTCGGCTCAAACAGACAGAAGAATGTAGTTGCTTTGAGAAAAAATGTTGTTTCTATAAAAAGTAGCTCCAGTGAGGGGCGAGAAATGAGGAAATCCACATACTTGCAGGTATTCTTTCTGTGGCGACTTAGAAAAAGTCTTGATGAACATGGGAAACACTGTCATGAAATTTTATCCTGACATTTGTGACCCTTATTTAAAAAAAACTGCTTACTCTCTTAAACCATAATAACAGTTGGTAACTTTTAAAAGTTAAAACACCTCTAACAAAGATCAGAATATGTCTCCTGGGGATTCAGATGCCGTTTTTGTATTTTTTAGACGCCCCTGAGGCTGTTTGAAGTTTTTGCAGCAGTAGGGAGCCCCTTTCCTTCCTCAGTGCACTGCAGGGACGAACACCGGACATTTCATTAGGTACCCCTTGCTAATACTGGGCTGGACCCCCTTTTCCCGTTCAGAACTGCATTAATTCTTCGTGGTATTGATTCAACAAGGTGTGGAAACCAGTGACGTGCGGTGAGGGTCATGGCGGGGGACTGACGTCATCACATCAGATTCAGAGAGCAGCTTATTTAACATTTGATTGGCAGCAGTTAACGTGTTTTGTTTAAAATTTCATATCAGCATTTTTTACAAACTAGAAAAAATAACTTTAAAAACGTTATTATCTTCATACCTTTACTTATAAATGAAGGCCATGCGCCGCTCCCTTTGAAGAACAGCATCGATAACTCGTTTGCTGTTTACTGTAGCTTGCTGTCTAATTCTATTATTCTGCTTCCGAACGTACAAAGACTCCCTGGGATCACCAGCGCCCCCTGCCATGAGGCACGAGAACTGCGTGTCTAGTGTCTGCAGCAGTTTTATGATCGCTCAGCACAAGAATACGTTACACACATACAGTTGTTGATTAAAAACACTGTGCATTATATACACCAGCTAAAATATAGAAATATAGTTCATATAGTAAAAGTGAACTTAATAGCGACATGCAGAGGGACAGCAATACGTCTCACTGCACAGCATGCTAGCACAGTTAGCATAGTCATTACACAATCCACCGCTATTTGAACGGTAAATGTAAAAATTCGATTTTGAAAAAAATCAAAAATGGTGAAGTTAAATGGAAAAAAACTTTAAAATAATATAACCATTTATTTTTTAATTTTATATTTCCATGGTGACGGGTGACGAGCGGCCTGACCTGCCTCCCCTGACTGCACGTCACTGGTGGAAACATTCCTCAGAGATTTTGGTCCACGTTGGCATGACAGCATCACAGTCTCTGCAGAGTTGCCAGCTGCTCCTGTTTCACCACATCCCAGAGGTGCTCTGTTGCATTGAAATCTGGTGACAGTAGAGGTCGTTTGAGTACAATGAGCTCGCTGTTGTGTTCAAGAAACCAGTTTGATATGATTACCATGACCATTACACCACCAGCATCTGCTTCAAGGTTCGACATGTGTGTTCAGAGATGCTCTTCTGCACGCCTCGGTTGTAAAAAGTGATTATTTGAGTTACTTTTGACTCCGATCAGCTCTGACCTCTGACCTCTGACATCAACAAGGCATTTTCACCCACAGAACAGCCGCTCACTGGTTATTTTCTCAGTTTGAACTCCAGCAGGTTGTTTCAGCCATGTTTACATGTCTAAATGCATTCATTTGCCATCATTTGATTGGCTGATTAGATGTTTATGTTACGACCATGTGTAACTAACAAAGTGGTTGGTGGGTGTATGTGACAGATAATAAACAAAAGAATAATAGGACCAGTTTTATAGATTACTACAATAATAAGTGGAGGGAACGCCTCCCAAAAGGTTTTCACTAACCAGCAGTGGAGAAATAGTTCCTGTTAAATTTTAATTGCTTATAAATTACTGTATAAAATGTATAAATAGCTGTTGTGAGAGTATATAATCAGAGTCCGGAACAAACAAAACTCCTGTCAGCTCCATTGTTTGGGGGAACGGGCAACGTTTGGGTGAACCCGCGACCTTTTCATTTCCTCTTGAGCTTCCGTCACATGCGTGGATTTTTTTGGAGTGAACATGTGAAACCTGACATGTCACTTTTTCTCTGGGAAAGCTGGAAAGGAGCCTCCCCCCTCCCCTAAACATAAACATCCCATCTGTCTCAGCAGACTTCACGTTGCCGTCCTCACTGCCCGGCCTGAGTGTCGTCAGAGGAACACATTGTCTCCTGACCTCTGACACCCATTTAGAAGAATGATGGGTGGTGCTTTGCAAGAATGCATCCTTCAGGCTCTAAGCACTTTGTTTTGGATGAACACGAGCTTTGAAAGCATTTGTTTGTTTCTTTTCTGACAGGATCTGCCTCGGGTTATCCAGGAGGTAAATGCGTAAGAGGAGATGGTGCATGTCTGAACCCACGGTGAACCAAGATGGAACCCATTAAGAGAGACATGGAGCTGCTCAGTAACAGCATGGCGACATACGCTCACATCAAAGGTAAAAATGCAGCTTGGCTTTAACTGTGGTTCCCAACAAGGGGAGTCCCTGAAGGGGTCGTTCCATGAATCTGTAAAAGCACAGGCAGCTTGCTGCACCACACCGTGCTTTGTGTAGGTTGCATGTGTTTTCATTCTTAGGCTCTACTAGAGTAGCTTTGCATGATTTAAAGTTGAAAATAATCCTTATTTAACATTATCTTTTAAGCAAACTTTCTTCTGATTGGCTGCCTCGTGCAAACAGAAACTTTTAAACGACCAGTGGGTGGGGCTTCCGGGCTCGCAGCTGTGAGCGATGTCCCTTCTTAATGACATCACAGAGAGCCAAGAGTAGGAAAAAAGTGTCAAAAATCAAGCAAGTCTGAGTTTTGGCTCACAGAATTTACTTTATACACTTACCTGAGTATTTGAAACTTTGGCCATCTTTAATATGAGCATCCACCACTGTGACATATTTGACAGAAAATACAGAAAAGTTTAATTGCTCCACTTTATCACTTTTATTTGAGTACATTTTCCTCTTCTTGTGCAGCCAATCCAGAGAGCTTTGCCCTCTACTTCATGATGGGCGTCTGCTTCGGCCTGTTCATGGCGCTGTGCCTGCTGGTGGCCGGCATTGCTTGCAGGGCTCGCCGCCACAGAAAACCTCCCCCGTCTCCATCAAAGAGACAGCTCAAGGAGTCCAGTGAGGAGGAGGAGGAGGAGGAAGAAGAGGAGGAGAGCATGGGAGAAGAAGATGGGGCGGTGGATGTGGAGATCCCTAAAGTGACAGTGAGTACTCTGAGTGACCGCAGCAGCCAGTCCAACGGCACTCTGAGGAGCGTGAACGTGTTCACCTCTGCCGAGGAGCTGGAGAAGGCGCGGCGTCTGGAGGAGAGGGAGCGAATCGTCAGGGAGATCTGGAGGAACGGGCAGCCGGACATCCTGGTCACAGGGACCGGGACTATTGGACGAGTTCATTACCACTAACGGAGGCTTGGACTGAGCTTTTAGAAAGACTGCAAAGCACCAACACTGCACAGAAACATGCTTTCTTTGTACGGAGGCACAAAGACATCAAGATTACAAATGAATAAGGTGCAAATTTCCAACGTTATAAAACAATACTATGTTCACACATTAAAGACTTCATGTAATAATCCCAATGAGTTGGATAAGTGGGAGAAATGGATGGATCAGTTGTACTAGCAATGAAATACTCATATTTTCTTCAAGTCCCTAAAAATAGCAGTATTACAAAATAAATATGAAAAGACCAAATATTTATGGTAGTGTAACCATTTAAAAATTCAGGGAAATGATATTAATCCCATTTCTTTTCGTGTTTCAGGTGTTTTATGAGTCAAGATTAAGTTGCATTGTGAAATAAATAATTTAAAAATATAAATGTGAAGTAAAAAGACAGATCCGCCGTGAACTTGGATGCAGCACAAAAAATACAAGTTTCAAACACATAACAAATTTTATTAGATTCGAGTTTTAATGTCATAATTGTAATTTATTTTTTATACAACATTGGGCACTTTTGGCCCCCCAACTGTATATTACAGATTTTGTGCACAGTTTTTTTTTTATTTAGCTTCACCTCTATTCATATTTGCAATGTGAATAATTCAAGTTGAACCACTTTTTAATAAAGAAGTGATGTTACAATCATTGTTTTCCAAAATGAAGATTAATTAACTTTTTAAAATGATCAATTAAGAAAAATATTAATATACTACTCACTCTTTCTGCCACTGAATTTTATTTTATTTTTTTATTTCTTTCTTTATTTTTTGCATGAGTGAAAAAAATCTGTAAGTGAAATTTTCACTTACAGATTCTCTGATTTTAAGATAAATACCCAAAATGCCAAAAACATTTTATAGTAGCAGAAACATCCACATTTGGTACCACAAGGATGTGAAATAAAGGTGTGCAAAAGATGGGCAGATGCTGACCGCGACACCTATCAAAGAAAGCAGCCACAGTCAAACTCAATTATCCAGGTGGCTTCAAATCACATTAATTCATGCAGCACCAAATCACAACAAACAGTCGCCTCAAGGTGCTTTATACTGAAAGGTAAAGACCCTACAATAATTACAGAGAAAACCCAACAGTCAACTTTTTTTTCAGTGGCAGAAACAAGCTTCCATGTTTCTCTGCTCTGGAGTTCCCATTTGCATCAAATAAACTAGAACAGATTAGCCCTCTAGTGGGAAATGAGGGTACTGCAGGTCAGCCTTTTAACTATCTAAACTATCTTAAACTAAAGTTTAACTATCCAGAAATATATCATAAAAAAGTGGCACCTTTTGAATTTTTATATAATATACGTTGAGTGTCAGCAGCATGTTGAGGTCACATGGGTCAAGATGTGGATGGGGGATGAAGTGCCCAGGAGTGCATTACAGGCGGCTGATAACTGGTGTTACAGGACATGTTGCACACGAGAAGACTATTAAAAACATTCATTAATAACTAAACCAATGATTTATCTGGTTAATCTGAGCAGAGCGAACTTCCTTTAACAGAAACCCTCCAGTCTTCTCCCAGCTCATGTCTCTGACCCTGTCACTTCCTGTCTTTCCCTTGACAAAATTCCCACATTCCTCCATCTTTCCCCGCCTCCCACTTTGAGCTCCAACAGCACCCTCTCTCTGGTAAAGACACGTCTGTATGGAGCAATGAAAAAAATCATTTAGCTCCACTACACTGCAGGTTTTATCAATGCCGAGCTTCTCCGAGTGGATCCCAGAAGACTCCCGGGAGTTTCCTGCTGGCTGGATTTCCCCCCTGAGCCATGAAAAGGTTGATTATGTTTCAGCTGGAGAGCTCGTGTCCCGTCTCTGTCGGCCGTCATGTTTTCAGTGGCGTTGCCTGAATCGGAGACTGTTTGGGGATGGAGAGAAAACAGCTTTCCACAAGATGACTGATGGTCATTCGGAATGAAAACATCGCTGAAAAAGAGTCTCCAAACCCATTTCATGTTTTAAAGTAATATAAGTTAATTAATACAATAACAGTAAATCATTTTGTACATGTTTGGGTAAATGACATTTTGAGGGTTTTTACAGTGAAAATAAAAATGTTCACATTTTATTCAATGGCCTCATCAGTCTGAACACTGAGAAGGTAAAGTGGGCTCTTTGGCCTGTGTGAAATACCCTGAGACACTGATATGCATCTTTGTGAGGGTTACATACATCTGATCTTTAATGCTGCATTATAACTGCATTAAAGCAGGACTTGAACATGGACAAAAAACTCACTGATGATTACTGAAAGCTTAAGGTACTTAAGGTATAGCTAGGACTGCTTCCTTTCATCTGCATGATAATATTAACATTAGGAACATCCTGTCTCAGAGTGACGTTATCTAAGAGCAGAATGGGAGGCATTTTTAAGATTAGGCTTCAAACTTTCCTTTATGATAAAGCTTTTAGCTCTGGTTGGATCATGTGACCCTGAACCCTCCCTCAGTTATGCTGCTACAGGCTCAGGCTGCTGGAGGACTTCCCATGATGCACTGAGAGCGTCTCCTTTACTTCCCATGTTTATATTGGCTTCTATTATAGTTTATCTCTATGGCAGATTCTATGTTCCTCCCCCTCGCCCCCCCCCCCCCCCC
>VOQJ01013621.1:13026-41331 GCA_015052665.1 Apistogramma diplotaenia | reverse complement strand
TAAAGCAGTGCTCATGTGACTACTAGAGCATCTACTTTTCAATCAAGTAAGGTAAACGTATACAAGCCTGCATTTTGTACAGGAGGCATTTCAATCTTGATATTGTGGGGAAATCAATGAAATTGTATCCAGTAGAAGTTTTATGTTCAAACAGTTTTGACGAACTAACCTGCATAGCTTTGCTTGTTGCTTAACTAGAAGGAGTTACGAACCCAACAATAAGCCACATATAAATGCATACTTGCAAGGTATTCACATCACATTATACTAATCTGTACAGGAATATTACTACATGACGCATAATGCACACATACTACACAGCGCTGCTATCAGTGCATTAACATTATAATCATAATGCAACGATGTACAACATATATTGCAGTCTTGTTGTTTGCTTACAGTTGTGCAATATTGCTGAGCAGTATGTATGGCTTTAAAATGGCTCAGTCATGTACTATTTATGGCATCAGTCATCCCTGACCAACATGTTAGACAAGGTTAAGCCAATCAGGGGCCTATTCCAGGAAGCAGGTTTAGCCCAAAACTCTGGGTTTCTTCATCCTAAAATGGCAGAAACTGTTCCAGAAAGAGAGGCGAGTCAGCTCCCAGAGTAAGAGACTCTGAACCTTAATGGAGTGCATCTCAAATTCAGAATATATACATTTAATTGGTGGAGGTCTGGGTAAAGCCCACCAGTAAGACAGAGAGCAAGTGGAAGCCTGAATTAAACCGTTCTGTGTACCTTGGGTCGGGGATCTCCCCCAGTATTTCTTCCAGGTTGTCTACAAACTGGACAAAGTCAGACAGGCCTTTGACATGTTTCCTCATCGGGTCAGATTCAGCTGGAGCATAGCCCTTCCCTCCGAGCTGGAGGGCCCTAACGAACGATGTCACAGCCTGCAAAAAAAAAAATCACGACAAGGAAGCAGATGTTACACCAGAGGGGATTTTTCTCATTTACTCGAGCACATAACGAGCAGAGGTGTTTTTACCAAGAAGAGGGAAGTGTTGCCGTTGTGCGCCGCATGCTTGATGTCAGTAAACGCCTGTCGTCCAAGACCGCGACTGGGAACGTCGAGGATTAGCGCCAAGGCGAAGTCGTTCTTGGTGTTTACAAGCAAATTCAGATAGGAGCAGAAAACCTGCATCACTGCTGTTTTCACCTACATATAAACAAAAAAACAATACATAAGAGTCTTACATTTTAATAAGTACTGTCAGTAGCACGGTGGTGTGGTGGTTAGCACTGCTGCCTCACAGAGAATACCATCTGGAAGGCCTAGGTTCAATTCCACCCTGACCCAGGCCTCTCTCTGTGTGGAGTTTGCATGTTCTCTTCGTGTCTGCGTGTTAACTGGTCACTCTAAATTGCCCATAGGTGTGAGCGTGAATGGTTGTCTGTGTGTTGGCCCTGGTGACCTGTACAGGGTGTACCTGCCTCTCGCCCTTTGGCTCCAGCCCCCTCTGCAATCGGTCAGCTCAGGGAAACTGACACTGTGTGTACATTTTCTCTTAAACATTATTTTAACAGCACATCCAGTCTTTAAGTGGGTAATGTGTTTGAGGTGCACTTTTGGCTGCATCCTCTCATTGATGTTGTGATACATTTGGAGGTCGATAAATGAGGTAATAATCACTGGCTAAAGGACACTTCACCGTCATCCTAAGGTGAATGCGTCGGGGGCATCTTATGGTTTAGTATCTCGCCCAAGAATGCTTTGACACATGGATTAGAAGAGCAATCCGCTGACCTTTCGATTGGTAGATGAGCTTCTCTACCACCCTCCCCGGTTAACCAAATAAAAGAACTTTAATGAAAGAATAAAAACTCATTTGAAACTACAAAACTATATTTATGCTACAACTTTTACGTTAGTAAAACCCTTTGGCCCGGACAGGAGCTTCGCCACCTGAGTAAAACCACTAAAAACGGCAGCTGGCAGCACTGCAAAAAGAAAAAAATTACATCAGCATAGCTGGTAATGCAGCAGGCAACTCTCCTCTCAAAAACCTCAGAAATTTGCAAGTGGAAAAAGAGAGGAGCAGAGAGACTGTTACAGAAGCTCCTGTGTCGTGTTTTAAACATCTGCCTGGTAACTGAATCCGTATTGCACCCCTAAATGTGAGTGATATGATATAGAGTTCCTGTCAATAAGAGCAGGATGGATTCCAGACAGAAATGAAATACGCTGAAAGGTGGGAAAGTAAAAGCATGGGTTACTGCCTGCAGGAGAGAAGCATTTCACATTACTAAAACAGCAATATTAAAGGGCAGAGAGCAAAGTGGAATGAAGGATTTATGGCAGTTTATGAAACAAGTTGCATCTTTCATTGATGCAGAAAAACAGCTGGGCCTACCTGGGAGCTGCAGGACCTCTCTTTGCTAGATGGTGTTGAGGGGACCGCAGAGTCTGGCAAGTCTGGGACGTCCACGTTGCCTGATAGGAAGTCAAACAGCTGGATCTTGGCAAAAGAATTTCAAGAAAAAGAAAGAAGGATAAACTGATTGGCCTTATCTCCAAATCTGTAGCCAGTGTGATCACCCACAATCATCATCATCAGCTTGATTTCAACCAGCTCACCGGGCTCACAGGCTCTTCTGGATCAGAGTCCACCAGCCTCAGCTGTTTGTACATGAAGAGGACATCAACCAGGTCCACGGTGTTGGAGCGTTTCAGGAAGGACTCGTATGCCTCCCGGATGAGATCATAGTTCTCCAAGCGTGCAAAACTGGGGGGCGGCAGGTGAAGTTTGTCTAACAATAAGTGTTTCCAGGCCATCAGGACATCACTCAGAGCCACTTTGAACTCTCCGCCATGCTGTCACAGGAAGAGAGAAAGCAGCAAAAGCAGCAGCCGTAATTACAAACGGCCTGGAACCAATCAGTTCAAAAGCAGAGAGACCTTCTGCAGCAGTCCAAAAATAAGCCATGAGCGGTCTCACCCGGAAACCTGTGGTAATGTCATCAGTTATAGACGTGATGACAGTCGGCCTGATGGTTCAATTGAACTACGCCGTGATGATGATGTGAAATGGGCTCATACAGCCTCGTTTTTACGACACCGGATAACAGACGTACTGTATATTTTTCCTCTTTGATTCCATTCATTTTCCATTTTGCATCCTTTTGTGAAAGAGGAAATTCATCAGCTGCTCAAAACTGCTGATAGCCCCACCTCTCAAATTCAGCTTTACCCTAAATGACTCCCTAAAACCTCAGATTATCAATAGAGTGACCAGTAAGAGTGAAAGGGAAGGTTTGTGGTGGTTTATATGGGAAGTATTAGGGAGGAACCCCCACCAATCATGAGATTGCCTGGGAGCAAGCGCTTGGTGACCATGGGAAGGAAGAACACTCATCTATCAGGAAGAAACCTCCAGTACAACCAGGTTCAGGGAGGGGCAGCCAGAATGGGGGCTCAGGGGAAAGAGCAGAAGGGAAAGTATAGAAAGACAAGGACATAAATTATGGAAAAGACGACAAAAAATTAATTACATGCAGCAAAGTGCACCATGGGAAGTCTGCCAGCAGCCTGACAGTATAGCAGCCTAACTAAGGTCTGATTAAGGATCACCTGATCCAGGCCCAATACAAGCTTTACCAAAAGGAAAGTTTTAAGCCTAAAACCACAGAGAGGGTGTCTGTCTCCTGAATTCAAACTTGGAGCTGGTTCCATAAGACAGGAGCCTGATAGCTGAAGGCTCTGCCTGACATTAAAGGAATACAACTGTCCATCTGAGATACGAAGGTTTTAATTTTAGAGATATTACACAGCTTCTTTAATGTGTGCACAGAAGGACATATCCTGAACTTTACACCAGTATATTGTCATTTGAAGCATAAGGGGACCACAAAACTGATCAGCCAGAGCATGAAATTATGGGAAAGTATGGCAGAAGCTCAGTTAAGAAAAAAGGTGATGAATAGGAAGTAACAATAGGGTCTGATACCAGGAAAGAACACAGAGTCAGACATCAGACACAATGAGACTTTGTGAATTTAGAATAAAAGCATGTGGTAAGAGGGGAGGTGAGCTACTGCAAAAGGAACTCAGGAGTGGCAAATGGCATATGCGCGAGGGCAATGAGACAGTGATGAAGTGGGATAGGCAGTTTCAAGGTGGAGGTGGGATTAAAGTCACCTGCATGACTGTTGTAGATATGGTGGCAAAATTAATAGTCTTGTTTCAGGAACTCTAGAGGAAAAATTAAATCACAAAAACTGTAGTTCTATTAATGGCCACTTGAGGCAAGCTCCAAAAGCCAGTCAATCCTACAAACTCCGATATAAAAAAGGCCAAGTTTTAAAGGCTTTGACATTCATGGTAAACGCAGAGAGGAGAGATTTTTTTTATAACTCATCAATACTCATCGAGTATTGATAAGGCTTAGTATTAATAATGTGGCTGCACTGATTGAGAGCTGTACTAAATCACTATGATGATATGATAATCTAGCACTCCACTGTTGAACCCAAAAATGGTCACTTCTCGCTCGTGGACATGGTGGGATCCAAAATGCTAATGCTGAAGCTTCAAACCAGCTGAAAACCAATGGCTGACATCACAGTGGCCATCTTTTATATACAGTCTATAGTTTTCTCCTCAAACCAGGGTCTAAATTAATTGGGTAAATGAATGGACCGCTTTCAAAAAATCAAACTGTAGTAATTCCTAAAAACTGAGTAACTTTAAGGTGGTGTGTCGAGTCCAGCGGTGGCAGCATTTTATTTCAGCCAACATTTAAAGAAACTTATTTTGAACTGCATTTTAAATGTTGTCGTTTTTTCGTAGTTTGTGTGTTTACCTGGAGGTCTAATACCTCAACAAAGCTGCAGGGGTCAGGACAAATGTAGAACATTATAGATGTATACAAAAATGATGCAATGATTCAAAAATAATACCCATCACTTTCTTATGCAGGTAGTCTAATTTGGCAAATTTTAACAGGCTTTTAGACTGGGAGAAAGCAACAGCTCTTCAAAACAGCAGTGTGCACAAGTGCAGGGTGGGTGGAGGAGATGGATGAAAATTTAAGGACAAGCTTCAGTATGTTATGTGGCTTAGAGACAGAATACAAGTCGCTGAGCTGGATGCAGCCACGTTAAAGATGCTAAGATTTGCATTAGGAGTGAAAAAGGACAGGATGAGGAAGAACTATATAGTAGACTGTTTGAGTGTGCTGAAAGGTGAGTTATTTAAGACAATTTGCTTCGTTATTACAGCACCACGTTGTACACCAAATTGTAAATGTAGTCCTTTATGTTGCTCACAAAATAAGTGAATTAATGAGTAATTAGGAAATCAAAATAAAGCTATTATTTGTGGTAGAGTGCAGAGAATGAATTCAGTAGTATGACAGCCTGAGGAGATAAACTGCTCTGACGTCTGGAGGTACGGCAGCAGATACTTCTGCACTGCTTGCCAGATGGCAGCACGGTTTACAGGCTGTGGCTTGTATTGTTTCTTCGTATCCTTTGAGCTCTACGCAGATGAGAGAATGATGCTAAAGATGGAGCTGGCAGACGAGAGGAAAAGCGGATGGCCACAGAGGAGGTTTATGGATGCGGTGAAAGAGGACATGAGAAAAAATAGAAATGATCCTTAAAGGTTACCTGTTTATTCACTTCTGCCATGGCCAGTTGCAGCACCATAAGCATGCCATCAGCTCCATGAATGGTAGTCCTCTCAGACTGCAAGACCCTGTGGCACTCTCTCCTTAATGTTTTCACCATCAGCTTGAGCCTACCACCTAAAGCTTCCATTATTACCTTAAACAAAAGCACCAAAATAAGTCCTCATATTCTTTTTAAAACCGCATTAAAACATACTGAACTTTAAATACTGAAAGACATATGATATGTGGAATTAAGTTTGAAACTTTTAATGCTGATGTACAGGCCTCACTAGCATGTAACAGCTTAGCAAAATATAGTTATTTCACTCAAATCACGTACATTTTATTCATCTGCTACTATATGCATAGATATATACATATCATACAGACTTTATTCATTTCTCATTTAAGAAAGTGTTGATTAATCGGTGCAAACCTCTTATATTGCTGCCGTCTCCTAAAAGCACGGTCCAAGACACAAAGCAGCTGTTTTGAAATTTTAAATTACCAATGACGTTGTCGCTCTCTGTCCAATCACCTCGCAGCAAGTGGTGGGGGTGCGATTTTTGTTTTTTGTGGAAATAGTAAATCCTAAATGTTCACAGCTGACTATAACTTCATGTAATTAGACGTGATTTACATAAAATGGTACAATAATGATTATGACTTCCATGAAGTGGTTTTGAGTTTTTCCCTAAATTTTTTTGTTGCCGTAACTAATGTCTCACCACCCCCTTGATATTACCGCTCTATGGTACAATCCGTGTCGTAATCGGAAGAAGATTGAAAACATCTCAAACGCGGGTAGCGTGTGCTTCAAGGGATTCATTGAAATTAAGGTAGTAAAGTCCGTTAGTTACTGCTGTATTTTGAATTTAAATAGACCCTCACTAGTAAGGACTAGTTATCACACCGCCAGCCTGCGTTTTGACAGGAAACCCGGCTGGCAGTGCTCCTATATTTAGGCATAAGTCACATTTTACTCCTGGGCAGGTGACATATTATTGCCATTATTATTTATGCTTCGGTAACATGATATGAGCTTTGGAAGTGACCCTACCTCACCTGAGGTAACATATTCAGCTAGGTTTGTGCAGAAATAAGCCGAAAATAAGCGACCCTGTTGTAACCCACTGAGGAAAAACGCAACTCATGATCAATGATTTAATTTTAAGCACTGTCTAACTTTGTGTTAAAAGAGCCTTGAGTGAAGTACGTCACTGCATGTATAAAGTTAGCCGAATTTAAGGGTGATCGATATATTTGAGTAAAAATACCCCAACTATGCCACACTTGTGAGTCTGTATCTACTAAAACACGAAAAACAAGAAAGTACAGTATTTGATTGAGCTTTGGTTTTAATAGCTTCATAAGCATCTTAACTAAAAGCGCACGCCTTGATTAGTTTACCTGTAACCATGAGCAAAGCTGCTGATTTGGTTTATTTTATTATTTTTTATTTATATGCCTCCTCTGGCATCTTTCTTTTGGAGGGTGACTATGGACATAAGTCTGCATACAGTAAAAGCAGTTAGTCTGTGTTGCATGAACTAATGCTTCTGTTATTTTAGGCAGTTTAATAAACAAAAATATACCTTGTGCTTGAGTAAATTGAGCCTCACTTACAAAACTTTTATATTTTTATTAAAAGTCAAGTTAAGCACAATCTGTAACAAAAGAAGTAAAGTAATGTAGCTCAGAAAAATTAAATATTGATCTGACTAATAAAGTGTTATTCTCTAAAAGTGTTTTGATCATTTGATCATTCCAATTATTTTCTGTATGTTATCCTTCTGATGCCTCAGTGGAAGTAGATGCAACATGCAGGAAGACTCATGCCACAGTCCCAGCTACACGGTGCCATGTGAGGACTATGTTCATGTGGTGGAGTTCAGTCCCTTCAGCTCTGGTACTCCTGCCTCTCTCCTGGCCTATGGTGGAAACCAGTATGTGGTGGTGGGCACCTGCCTCTTCCAGGTTAGAGATGCAGCCTCACGTGTTTTGGCTCCCCGAGTGCACACCGTTTTCCTTCCCCTCTGAACATAAATTTGCTCCTACAGGAGGAGGATGTCGAGGTTGATGGAGTTGAATTCAATGTTCTCCGAGCCTTTCACCATGATTTGCGTGTTGATGCTCTAGCCTGGAGCCCTGAGTCTCGGCTGGACAGGATACCTACTATCAGGTACTGTTACCTTTTCTAAGCCCACACCTGTGCCCAGCACTTTTTGGCCTGAATATATTTATTTTACAGCACAACACAACAGCGTTAACATGGCTTAGTATAAAAGTATAAAACACCATTGAACAGAGTGAAGTAAAAGGTCAAGAAATTATTCTTTTATTAACCTACAACAGCAGTTACCTATTGGGTCTAAGATGTTATGATGCCACCTGCCACCAGTGGAGGCTGCAGCCCGAACATGCGACAGACTTGGATATAAAAAAAGGAACAGTTGTATGTCATCTTTTCCGAGAGTAAATCAACCAGGAAATGGAGACATTCTCCTTTCAGAATCTACGTTGTGCCTCAGAGCTGCAGCCAGCAGGATTCAAAGACACAACTTTTACTTTGAAGGAAACTTTTTGTTGCACTTTCCACGGCTTCACTACAGCTTGGAGAGTACCTGTAGACAAGCCCATCACTTCCATTCAAACTAGAAGTACAGCAATATAATAGTGACCAAACCAATCACAAGTAGGTTTTTGCCCCCCTGTTGGGGAATGCATGTTTTTCCTTAGTGACAGGCGGTTGCCAGGGCTTGCTGACCAGTCTGTCGACCTGTGTGGCTGTTGTTTTAGCAATCATTATCCAGCAGCTGCCATCAATCTCCAGCAAACACTAATAATCAGTCAAGGAATACTCATTTTTTTCTTGGTCTCGGTCTCAAGGCCTGTGTGACTGGTGCCTTTTTCACTTGATGTGTATGCCACCATTATTCTCATGCATCCAAAATGTGGTCACAGGTATGTCATATGTCTGCAAAAACTCAATACACTTTAAACCAGGAAGTTGTTTATAAAATGCTCATCCTCTTATTCAGTTGTCATGAAGGTGTAAATTTTGCTTTTTAACATGATGGCTGGGATAGGCTCCAACCCCCTGCAACCCTGATAAGAGGATGGATGGATGGAACATAGGAGTTTGCTCGGTTTTCGAGCTAATTCAAGTGGCCGCAGCAACTAATTCTTAATTCTAATTTTTGTTCCTACTAAATGAAATGGAAACTGTACTTAAGCATGCCTAAAGTTTAAAATAATGAGGTCACTGTATGTGCAGGTCAACCCTGTGGGTCAAAAGCTCAGACTTTAGCCTGCTCGAAACACTGTTTCAAGGCTTTTTTTCCTGCTCTTGCATCTATATGTCATTGAGGGGATATCCCTAATATGGTCATCTCAGACATTACTGCTTTCAAACCTTTTTATTGCAAGGGGTAGCCATTCAGTAGAAAAAGCGTCTTAAAGAGGGAGGATGAGCCAACGTCAAGTATCAGATAAATACAGACTATTTTTACCTGCAAAATTTGCAAATAAAAAAAATGTAGCCATAAATTAGCATTATAGGCCCCCTTTAATAGATTATTTTATTCGCAAATGATTGTGTGTCTGGTTGGACATCTGTAGCTCATGGGCCTCTTGTAATGTGAGAGGTCATGTTGTAGTAGGATTAGAAGGTGTCCAGCCAAGTTTCACTTCCACGTTAGACATTTACGTCTTTTAACATAACAGGATGACTATTATAAACACCGTTTTTGCGGCCAGAAGAAGAAGCAGTTGCAGAGAAAGCACAGCAGGCAGTGAAAGTAGTCATCACCGCCTCTCGCTGTCACACTGCAGCTGCGAGGATGTGAGCCAAGTTATTTCAGGTGGCTTTGGACAGGAGGGAAGTAGCCCAAGCGAAGATTGTTAGAAAGCAAGGGTTTCCGCCTAATTGGAGTGGTGGATGGGAAGGTTTCGCGGTCCCCCTGGAGGTGTTTAGGCTTTCTGTAATTGAAAAGGAAAGGCAACGATAATTCCTGGCCTTCTGCGGTTTACTCCACAGGACCCTCGAGCCAGCCCTGTGACGTGCGCACTTGTTATTGCGCTGATGACTACCCACTCAGGTTCCATCCCTCCCATCAGGCTGCACGTAGCTGTGTCTTCCAGGAAAAGTACAACGTTCTCACGGGCTTGCCTCAAACAGGGGCCCAAAGAGGGGGAGGGAGGGGGTCGTGAGGCGAGGAGAAGAGAAGGGGCTCAAGCTGACACCACAGCAGCTTATAATGAGAGCGAGCCTGTAGACTATTAAAAACACAAACTTCCACTGAATACACACATTTTTCAGCATTGCTTGCTATTTACTATATGCAACGGAAAACATGCTGGCCTTTATTAGAGAGTTAAAAGCACAAAGAGGGCATGGGGAGTGAGGAGAGAGGGACGTGGGGATGACATGACAACAAAGACCCCCAACCAGACTCAAACCAGAGAAGCTAAAGTTCATGTTTGGGGCACTTTACCCTCAGATACCTCCACAGATGATTGCAGCTTGACTTACTGTACTAGGCAAGATCTGTACATTGCATATTAATATATTCCCTAGTTTGCACAGAACAGATTTAAATCCTCAACCTGGCATCCCAGTAGCAGTTTGCTGCCATGCATAGGTGTATGTGCCTCTCTGTATTTTATTTGACACTCTGTCATTTCTACATTTGTTTCTGTAAATAATACAAGTACTCTGAGAAATAAATAACTAAAAATTTTAATCAGCTTTCTTTCCCATGAGTCACTCATGCTGTGGATTAATTCTAACTCCCATCTTGGATTTTATCTGGCAGTTTTCCACTCAGCAGCCTTGGTGAGCTAGGAGCACAAGATGGGAAGGGCTGGTTAGCAGCAGCTAAACTCACCTGGTAGCGACTTGATTGGGTGGTAACATTCTTACAGGTGGAGTAAATATAGCTTTTTATTTTGTTTAGGGTCAATTCAGCCTTGCTCAGATGGATTTAAAAAACTAAATTAAGAGTAGAGCTGCTAATCCTCCACATCAAAAGGAGCCAGCTGAGGTGGTTCTTGGATGCCTCCTAGGTGAATGTGTTTCAAGCTTGTCCTCTCAGATATAGGACATGCTGGAGAGCTGAACTCTCTCACCTGGCCTGGGAATGCTTCGGTGTCCCCACGGAAGAGCTGGGGGAGGAGATTGGGGAGAGGGAGGTGTGGGCATCTCTGCTTATACTGCTGTCCACTGACCCAGACCAAAATAAGTGTCAGAACTCGTTAATCAGAAGTTTTAGACGAGGAATACAAGTGGGCCACGGATCCTCTAACTCACCACTGCAGCATCAAAAGTGCTCGACTCGAGGCAACATCACAAAATTGTCTTTCTAAGCTGACTTAATGCTAGCTGTAAATCAAGACAAGATCCATCCACGCACTGCTTATCCAGGTCGCGGGGGCAGCAGAGAAGCCCAGACCCAGCTCTCCCCAGCCACCTCCTCCAGCTTGAGGTGTTCTGAGAGATATAAGCCCTCTGGTATGTCCTGGGCCAGACCCAGGACAAACTGACCCTTTCTGGCCACTGGAATAACTATAATTTTAAAAAATGATGTTCGGGTTTTATTCACACTCTATCTGAAAGTCATAGCCCCTGACATCATGGCACCTGGGTTCACTAGGAGACTGGAAAAATTTCAGTAGCTGTGGATCAGACTGCCAGGGCTTCCATCCATGACTACTGCTCAACTCTCATAGCGCTGGAACCTTTTCATAGCATTGCACAGTTGGTGGGGGCAGGTTGCTTCTTGGCTCTGCGGCCAGCTGGGCCCCATGGGTAAAGGGCCTGCCACAGGTGCTCTCCCTCAAGCCCCCTCCTAGCCTGGGCAGAGTGAACTGGTACCTTGTTGGTAGGGGTTGTCTGAATTGCTGTGTGAGGGACCATACTCCCAACAGCATAGCTCCTGGGATCACTGCGATACCTAAATCCCTCCACTACGGTAAGGTGGCGATTTGCAAATGGGATGAGGACAAGATTAAACGTTCACCTTTGTTCCCAAGTAAAACAATTTTCCAGGATTCTGCATTCAAATTCTCAGTCAAGCAAACCCTTCACGAGTGTTCCCACTTTGAAAAAAAACCTGTCCTGTTTCGGTCTGTGCTGTTAAAATGATGGCACAAGAAAGGGTGAGTTTATATCAACAAAACTGAAATTCACTGGAGTTTCCCTTTTTATTTAATGGAAATGGCTTTGACATTTAATTTAAAAAAAGGCAAAATGCCAGCGCGTGTTCCATGTTTTACAACAAACACTAATACGTAGGTTGAGAGGGCCTATCCTAATATAATCTAATCTACTGTACAGCAGTAAAACCCTGGAGCACGTTAGGACTGTTTGTAGTGACATCATGCCAAATCCATCTGTGCCTGCACTTGAAAATGTGTGAACCGCTGTCTGTTTATTCTGGTGATATCTGTGTGTTTTTCTTGTCATAAGTGAGTTAGTGTAATTGTGTGAATAATTGCAGGCGCTGGTATATACGAGGACTGATTAGAGGGAAAGTCCTCTGCCTGGCACTGCACAGGTCTTTTGAACAGAGGCGTGCACAAATGGCGTGAGGATTCTTGTTTTTCTACGTGTTTATCTTAGCTTGCAATCAGAATCTCCCTGGCAGCGTTTCTACTGATCATCGTCCAGATTTTTACCACACACACACACACCGAAAGTCTCATCCAGAGGTGTCAGTCTAGGTGGGATGCATGTTTTCGACTGTCGCTGGTCCGACTCTGTTTTGATGCTTGGTCTTTGTTTTTCTATTCTCTCTCTGCAGATTGTGCACGGCTGCAGCTGACAGAAAGCTACGCCTGCTGACTTCTGATCTTCAGGATAGGCATGAAGTCAAGGTAGTGCAACATCTGGAGCACTTTGGCCACAACTGTGCTTGTCACTTGGCATCAAAACCTTCGATGCTTAGTGCTGACGTTCAGTACTTACTGATAGAGGAAATGTCGATGCACACGCACACACAAACACTCCACTGGTGTCGTAAACTGCTTGAAAATATTAATTTACCAGCTTATTAAGTGTGTATTTTCTGTTTTTGTTTGCATTGTTTTCCCGTGCGTTTCTCTAGGTGATGGAGGGCCACACCAGCTACATTAACCATTTGGTGTTCGAACCCATGGAGGGGAAACAAATTGCTTCCGTCAGTGATGACCACACTTGCAGGTCCGAGCCATTTTATTTCCATGTGTGTGCGCGCGTTGCGCTCCCAGCTTCTGATTTTCAGTTCTGTTCTCTGTTAATGGTGCAGAAAGTCCTGACAGTGTTTCCACAGTGAAACACGATGCTAAGCACAACATGCTCCAGTGTGACTGTGCGTAAGCACAGAGCTGCTTTGTAGCTTTTCTAGCTAATTGGTTAAATATGGAAATCCAATTAGCTGCAGAAAGATTTTCCTCTCTCTGAGGCTGGGGGGTTGGGGGCGTAAGAGGGTCCCCAAAATTTCCTTTTCAATTAAGGCGAGAGGAGGGAAAAAAGTGTGTCAGTAGCTGGGGTCACAACAGGGACAACCCCTGTAACACTGTGAGGCTGGTGTTCTTGCAGTATACAAGCACATCATTTAGCTTTCACTGCTAGCTGCCTACTTCAGCCACTTAGCTGCTGGTATTAGCTGCTCTCTGGGCAGCTTATTCATAAATGTTTAGCTAGTTATTTCAGCAAATGCGTGTTGTACTGCTAAGCCATGTTGGTTTTTCAGTCAAATGGCGGCAGCAGTAGTGTAGAAACTAATATTTGTAGATTTAAATGACATACAACTGTACATAAAAGCTACTGTAACACCACTCACCCAAACTCAGACCAAACAGGACAGCAGGCAGCAGCTCAGCGGGAGGTGATGAAGTCGTGAATGAGAGTTTTGTCTACTCAACATGAGATGTTCATTAGGTGTTAGAAGGGAGATTTAGAGATGGATCTGATATGTGTCATCCACATTAAGGACCTCTGGAGGTGGTGAGATGAAGCAGCCATCCACATAAAAGATCAGCCAGTTTCCAGAGCAATGACTTGGGACCGTAATAACTGGTTGTGCCATCCTTGGCAGCAAGAATTGCAATCAAGCATTTGTGATAACTGGCAATGAGACTTTTCACATCTTTGTGGAGGAATTTTGGTCCACTCTTCTTTGCAGAATGATTTGAATTCAGCCACATTAGAGCTCTGTAGCTGGTCAGTTTTGAGCCTTTTGACCATCACCAGCATGGTGATTGGCCTGTCCATCCACGTTTGAACAAGTCTCCTCCGCTCTCTTCTTCCCCTCCCTGTGCCGGGCGTCCAGAGAAAACAGGAGTGCGCGCCATCTGCTGAAAGATTTAAATTGTGTCATGTTGAGAAAATATAGGACGCAGGAGGAAGACAGAGGCGCAACAAGGGATAGATCAAGTTAACAGAAGACGAGCTTCCAGTCAGCCCACACAAACCGAGCCTCGATTTGAGAGGAGCAAAGAAAGGGAGGGAGGTTTGTATCTGCATGTATAGGCTCATGACCTCTCCATCACTCTGTTGGCTTTGGCTGGAGGGCCTCTACTATAAGTTTGCTTAGTGTTGTCATCACTGTCCCCTGCAGCTGTGGGACCTCTGCTGTTGCCGGTATGCAACCTGATGCTGCAGTATCAAGGTGGGGAACCAGACTTCACTTCCTCAGAGGAGCTTGCTTTATGTAGTCTAAACAGTTCATGGTGTCAGTGTAGATGGAGATTATTATTTTTTGGGTGGGGAGTGTCGGGGGGAAATCTGCCACCTAGAGATCATAAGGGCACACTGCAGGGTCCTGAGAGGATTTGGGGCTGACTGAGTTCACAACTGAACTCAGGAAAATGCACAGCTGCTGCTGCTGTGCTGCATTATGTGTATGGTTTAAAGTAGTATGTCCTGTTCTCACTGATAATCCATTTGTTTTTTCCTCAATCCCTTATGTTGTGTAAAGGGGGTGGGTTGGGTGGGAATTACTGTAGTGTGATAGCCTGTCCTCGATCACTGGTTCCCAACGTTTTTGGGCCCTATAAGATTAGTTCAAACAACCCTCTGTGACCCCACCCAACATGTTCTGAATACATTCTCATGGATTATAAACCTGACCTTATTTAACACTTTTAGTTACATAAAGGTGCATATTCTGATTAATTTGTAGCCGTTTTTGTATTTAAGACCAAGATTTACAGAATGAGTCAATGTAACTAATGATTTAGTATATTTTTGAACTTGCAGTATTCTCTCTTTTTTCAAAACTAATTAAGTACTAGCTTTAAATCAAGACACAATCGATCCACCCACTAGTATACTAATACTAGTATTAGGAAAGTGTCTACTGAGGTCAAGTCAGTAAGCCAGCTTCCCATAGACTTTTAATGGTTCAGAAGTCCTTTTGTAGTTGCAGTTGTCGCCATCTGATGGCCATTAAAAAGAATATCACATCCATCTTTAATATACAGTCTATGGTTATAGCTGTTTACCTCTGATTGGATAGGTATTTAACAGTTTATACATATGACTTTTAGCTAAATTTAAGCTATGGTAGCTGCTTCAACCACTTCCATGATTTGCTTTAACTTTGTTTAGTTAGCTCTTTTAACCAAATATGTTACCTATTTCAACGATTTCTCCTTTATGCTTAGTTATTTTAGTTATTTTAAAATTTATCAACTGACACAAGATCTGAGAAATGAATTTGGGCCTTTTAATTGATGTTGTTCACTGAAGCCTCATGAGATATGGTCTCAGTGGAAGGATGGCTGTCAAGAAGCCGTTATTGAGGAAAGGAAACTGTGAGAAAAAGCCGACATATCCCAGGTTACACAGGAACAGGGACTGATGGAGTCATAAATTCAGAAAAGTTTCATTCGGATTATCATACAGAGGAGATCAGGAGAGGTAGAACCGGTCTACAGCCATGTGTAAAACACAAACTTGGGGTTCAGTATCTTGCCCGAGGCTACTAGGAATCGAACCGCCAACCTTACGATTGTATTTCAGAGCTAAATTCAGTCAGGTGAGCAGAAGAGATGCTGATGCAGACCTCATGCTGGGTGACCCTTCCAGGTATCAGGGATAGAATCAGCATTTCTGTCCTTCCAGAGAGTCACCTTTGATTATTTACTCTGTTCTCCAAAACAAATCAGATCACACAGTGATAACAGCATTTCCCGTTGCCTCCACTTATTGGAAACCCTGACAAACCACAATGCTCTGACTTTCTTGTTTTCACACTTATATAACTTGAGATGTCCTTTTCATCTCTGCTATTGTTGTACAGCAGAGGGTTATTGCCTGATGTAGTGTTATGCAATTACAGCGTTTTATCAGAAGCGGTCACGCGTGTTTTCATGTGTCATGTCTTTCACCTCATTCTGCAGAGGTTATGTTTTTTTGGGGAGCCGGCGCTCTCCATTTGAAGGGCAGAGCGGTTGACCGCAGTTTGGCCGTTGGTGGTGTAGCGTGCAATTGAGCTCCGCTTGGCTAGTGGTCTGAAAGAATAGGGTTTAGTCCTTGTTTTCCTGATGTGGTCTAGGGGGGTTTTTCCTCTCTTTTCTTCTCTCTTTTTTTTTTTTCTTTTTCCCCTCTTTCGCTCTCCACAATGGAGGCCCCGGCTGCCCGTGGGCAGAGGAGAGAAGACTAGAGTTTTGACAGGACTCTATCCTGCTGCACGGGAGACGAGGCAGGAAAAGTTGAGTGTTTACTGTGGTCTTCATCTGAGACGGGGCATATCCTCCCCTACACCACACCGCTGAGGACATCAATCTCCCCAACAACACACTTGACATTTAGATGGTCTTTGGAGGTACTTTATTACATGATGTCTTCTGCATGACCTCATCAGTCAGCGCCTTCCCATGCTTCACAAGCGTTTGTTTTATATTCCCAGAAACACTTGCAGCCTTCCCTGTGCCCCCATCCCCACCTTTTCTTCTAGTTCAGATGTGGTTAACCATAGATCCAGGTCTCAGGAACCGCAGCTCTCGCCGTCCAAGTGATTCATTACATCCGTGGTGTCCCTGAGCTGCTTTTACGATCATACATCTTATTTAGTTGTTGGAGCGATACTCTAATCAAGGCTGGTCCTAATCCTCGCGGACCTCTCGGTTTCATTTGCATAAAGTAGGATGCTGTTCAACTTCTCTCCGCTGCTCTTCTCCAGCTGACGTGCGTTTTGCCGCCCTACGCTGTATTCAACAGAAAATGAATGGCAGCGGGCCGCCCGCAGTGAAACATTGGCTGTAATGCGAGTGGAGCGTAACGCCGACTCAGGCGAGAGCGGTGCCCCCACCCCCACCTACCTTCCTCTGCCCCCGCTGTCATAGCTCAATGTAACATGAGGCTGGCGTTTTCTCTGTAAGAGGAGTCCAGCATAAGTCTCTGTCTTCAAAGCCGAAGGCCTAGATCCGAGAAAAGAGACCTCTTTCCCTGGAAAAGGATGAAGACAACTGTACACTGCTGCAGATTAGGAGCAACCATGAACTTGAGTAAAGACACGCCACCCATTATTTACTCACCAGCCCTTTGCCATGAAAGCCAGGCATGTCTTGCACGAAGCTGCAGATTAGTTGAAAAGACTAAAGCCCTTTTAAAGACTATTTTGGTGTGTGGGGAATTAGAGATGCATCGATCCAGCGTTTTCCAGTTCTGATATTTTGGCTAAGTGTATCTGCTGATATCGGCACCAATCAGGTGTTTCAGTCACCAGTCACTTTATTGGGTACACCTTTTTAATGCAAATATCTAATCAGCCAGTCACATGGCAGAGACTCAGTGCATTTAGGCATGTAGTCATGGTCAAGATGACCTGCTGAGGTTCAGACAACATAATGAGGAAGAAAGGTGATTTTGAAAGTGGCACGGCTGTTGGTGCCAGACAGGCTGAATATTTCACAAATTGCTGATCTGCAGGGATTTTCCCACTCGGCCATCTCTAGGGTTTACAGAGAATGGTCCCAAAAAGAGAAAATATCCAGTGAGCAGCAGTTCTCTGGAAGAAGACGTCTGGTTAATGTCAAAGGTTGGAGTAGTATGGACCAGACTGCTTTAAGCTGAGAGGACAGTAACAAAAAGGCAGCAGTAAGTGAAACAACCTCATCACAACCGAGGTATGCAGAAGAGGATTTCTGAACGCCCAGCTTATCAAATTTAGACGAGTTACAGCAGCAGAAGACCACACCTGGTGCCACTCGTGTCAGCTAAGACAGGGTCCAAATTTGGTGCACACACATGAAAGCGTAGATCCATCATGCCCTGTATCAACACTTCAGGTTGGTGGTGGTATAACGATTTGTTGCATATCTTCTTGGCACAGTACCAGTACCAACTGAGCATTGTTTAAACCCCACAACCTACCGGAGTATTGCTGCAGATCACGTCTGTCCCTTTATGACCACGGTGTGTCTCTTTTGATGGCTGTCCCAGTACAGCTTCTGTGGGATGTGGTAGAACAGGAAATTCTCATCATCAGATCTGCAGCAATTGTGATGCTGCCATGTCAGCATGGAGCAAAATCTCTGAGGAATGATTCCAGCACCTTGTTGGGTCTCCAGCCCAATACTAGCAAGATGTACCTAATGAACTGTTCAATAAGTTTAGAATCTCTCCAGTGAGTTCTGGGTCTACAGCGGTTACCCATTTCAGCCTTGTTCATTTGGTCATTCATGACCAGGGTTGGGACGCAGGTCAACTGGTGGCTTCACCTTCAGGCTCTCTTCACCACAACATCTGCATTGAGTCTCACACCCACCTTCCTGCTGCAAACAGATGAAGCTGCAGTAAACCCTGAACCACATGGAACTGGACAGAATAGATCACATTTTGTAACTGATGTCCAGTCCAGCTTTTTGAGCCATATCTGATCCAAATATCGGATTATTGCACGCCTTTGATGGAAATGAGAGAAGTTGGGGCATTATTTTAGCAAAGGCCACGGCTGTGTTTGCCATTGTGATGTAGCACTACTAAGAAAGCAACCTTTGGGAGGTCAATTCTTTCAGATGTTATGTAAGCGCTAAGGGTGGCTCAAAAGCCGGTGCTATTTTTAGCCGTGCACTCTAAAGCCCCGTCTTTGCTGTTAATTAAGAGGTAGTGGATTTTGTTTTTGGATTTTAGGCCAAGACGGTTCACATGTCAAACTGAATCAATCTGCAGCGCAACTAATTAGAACTGATTAGAACCTCGTGGGGTTCCTACACAATAATGAGACAGCTATACAGGTTTTGGCAATTAATTCTCACAGCACTTGCAAACACAGTGTCCGTTCCAATGCTCTGAAAACAAAGTGGGTCAAACAAGGTGCTGCTCCTTCTCTCTCTCTGAGATCGTGCTGCATTTTATTGGTGTCCATTTTAATCCTTGTTGTCCACGTGGATTCATGCCTGCAGGGTGTGGGACCTGGATGGAAATGAAAGCGCTACTTTCAGGCTTCGCTCTCCTGGCATCAGCGTGTGCTGGCACCCAGAGGAAGTTTTTAAGGTAGGAGGTGGATGCTGATTCTGAGGTCAAACCCCTCACTTATATGCATGTGTTGCAGCCTAGTCGGCCGTGATGTTAACATTGTGGATGTCCTCGCTCCTCCGAGGTGTCCTGAAACGGCTCGACATCACGTGGGTGGTCAGATGAGCCAAATAACAGATTCTGCCCAACATTCAAATATAAATTTTGCCATGAAATGGCTTGGTGTGGTGCCCAAGCACACCTGTGAGCAAAAGTGTTCCAAGAAGCCACAACAGAAAGCCTGCTGATATGTAGCGAGGAGGGCAGGAGATTAAAAAATATATTTGGCTGTTCCTCTTCTTGAATCCTTTCATGGTGTTGCAGCTGTTAAAGAGCTTGAGTCAGTCTGTTGGTAATTTTCCACTTTCTGTACTGCTGCATGCTGGGACGCACTAATTAAAGACTGATATTGCACAGTGTTTACTAATATATATTTTACTATACTGAGCTCTACTGGACCAAATGTGTTGGTGGCCGTCAAATGGAGGCTTAATGCGCTCCCACAATGGCTTCACATTACAGACCTGGAAGCTGGGTCCATTTTTTAACTCTCTGTGGGGAAAAAACCCTGAATGTATCTGCATTTATGAATAATGACCAACCCACAGAAGAACAGGAAGTCCTCAGCTGGTTATCTGGACCTCTAAAATATCATTAAGAGGTAGTGTACTTTGATTTTGATTTTTAAGCCAATAGTAGTTCTGATCATCTGACTTGAGTGAAATATATTGATACAGTCACTACAGACCTGCTACTGTAACTTTGTCCAGTACATAGGAGCATCTAGTGTACCATTAACATTCATGGGACCATGAAAAAAATTAAATAACATCACTTTTTTTTAGAAAATCTCTATAAACTGGCAGGATTTCTGGTACTGGAGTGTTTCTGTTAGACATCAGCTCTGTACCACCTGCGGTACCTTTGGTGACAAACAATGCAAGTACCATTTTCAGTAAATGGGCATGAACTTGGTACAGGAGTGTTGAGTCTTGTAAAATCCCTAATAGATGCATTTCGACTTCTCTGCTCTTTAGTTAATGGTGGCAGAGAAGAAGGGGACCATTCGTTTCTATGACCTGGTCACCCAGCAGGCCATCCTGTCGCTGGAGAGCGAGCCGCTCATGTCGGCCGACTGGTGCCTCACCAACACAATCAAAGTGGGAGGGGTGTCCGGCAGCGACTGGCTGATCTGGGACATAACTCGGTCCAGGTGAGAGGACGCGCGGTGCTGATGCTGTTTGATGTGTTGATTCGGGATGTTTAAGTCGTGTTTTTGTTGTTTTACAGTTACCCACAAGAAAAAAGACCGGCTCACATCGATAAAGCGCGGCTGTTCAGGTGAGGAAGGTCCGCCGTGAGATTCCTGGGCTCTTTGTGGTCAGTCAGGAATCTTCTTTCAAAAGGATCTCTGATGTTAACTACAGAGGCGCCCACTGCTCGCTTTGTTCCACAGAAGAAACTTTTATGAGCAAACCAGTAAACTTCAGGAGGATTTTTCAGGCAGTAAATCTGGGGTTCTGTTGTAGCATTCAGGACATTGTTCTTCTCTCCAGGTGGTCTCGAGCCAATGAAAACCTCTTTGCCACCACTGGATGTCCAGGAAAGATCAACACTCAGCTGCTCATCCACCATCTCGGCCACCCGCAGGTCTGTGCGTGCTTTCCACAGTCGGTTTATATCGTTTTTTATTTATTTAATGTTCTTTCAGACCATCAGCTCGCGTCACCTCTTGTGTCATTACAGCCGGTGGTAATCGGGTCGGTGACCGTCGGATCGGGCCTCAGTTGGCACCGGACGCTGCCGCTCTGTGTGGTCGGTGGCGACAGGAAGCTTTGCTTCTGGATGACTGAGATGTAGACATCTGTGGCGGAAGCCTAAGTCCCGTTTCTGTTTGTTCTCAATAAAATATTTTTCCAAGTATTTGCGGAGTTTGTGTGGAATTTGATCGAAATTGGCTGCACAACTTGAGCTTTGATCTTCTCATTTCTGAGCATCCCTTCAGGTCGGCTGCAGATAAACGGCGGCCTTGTCTGGTTTCTGCGGAGAACTTGTTTTTCATTTCTCTGAGAAGTAAAGTTACATCAGTTGTCTGTTATGTCCTGCCAAAGGGAGCTGTAGTTCAAAGGAATGCGCGCGTGTGCCAGCTCTACACTTTACCAGTCAACGTGGTCATCGCCGCTACAGGTGTTTTCGCTCCCTCGCGGCTCCTGAATTTGCTTGCTGTCCACGGCAGACCTTGAATCATATGAGAAACGTAAGCACAGGAAAAGCTCGGGGAGGCTTTCGAGCCTGAGGTCATTTCAAGTTATCTCCACCTTTCAAACTGAGCAGTTGGTGAGGGTTCAGGGAGAGGAAGAAGAGCAGATGTAACCTTGGTGAAGATGGGGGTTGATTTGGCAACAAGTCACTGTAAGACAAAGACTTATTGTACCATCACAGGAGTGCCTCTGAGTTTTCAAAGCGATCGCACGCCTGCTCCGCTGCAGCGAGTCCTCGTTTGATTACCTTGATCGTGAATCACTCGAGGTGCAGGTCAATGCATGATCTGTATTAATGTATATGTCAGCTCCAACACTGGACTGTATTGTACTGTGCAGGCTGTGTGACAGAGCAGGGAGCACCACTCTTTCAAACCAGTCCATCAGCCTCCTATATTTCTTGGACAGGAGGTGCTGACCACCATCCACAAAGCATAACATGCTACTGCTCTCCTGGTGCACTTTTGTGTTTGAACAAGTCCAATGTGGTCTCAGCTCTCTGCGTTTCGCCGTGCTTTAGGTGTGAGTGGTGTGGGAGCAGCTGCGTATACAAGCCCGAGTCCAAAAAAAGTGGAGAGGCTGTGTGAAAGGCAAATAAAAACAAGATGATCTGAAAACAATTTAAAGCTTTTATTAAACTGAATGTTGCACAAATTAAACACATAAAGGGTCACAGTGAAAAATGTCACCAGCACACAAAGGTGTGCGATCTGGCATCATCTCATGACTTCCTGCCTCTTTCTGGATTGGTTCACTGCACTGGTTCTTGAACTGAAGAGCAGTTTACAGTTTTATATACAATAGATGGATCATCTGCCTCCGCCTCACCCGATCCCCGGCATTCTCCTCTGTCACACCAACCCTCTGCTTGCCCACCTGTCCTCTTTTCCTCCTGCCCGGCAGCTCCGTCTTCACCACCATTTGTCCAGTATGTCCGCTCTCCTTCCTCTGCACATGTCCACACCATCTCAGCCTTTCAACCTGAGCTGCCCCTCTGATGTACTCATTTCTAATCTTGTCCGTCCTGGTGACTCCCAGTGAAACGCTCGCTCTGTGTCACCTCCAGCTCAGCTTCCTGACTTTTTATCCTATTTGTCGGTTGCATCTTCGTTGTTACACCTGCCTCCATCTCATCCAAGGGAATAACTTGAGAAAAAAGTTATTCCCACAGTCATCTTGGACCAAATGGAGCAGCAATGTTCAGGCATTACATTTACAGTCTAAAATGAGGGCCCCAGGTCTCCTGAAATGATAAGGACATTTAAAGAAAACGTCTGCATGAGATTTAAATTGATACAAATTTGAAGACCGTCTTCTAGGGACAGATGAAAAGACCTGGTCCTGGGGCTGAAGCCACCCAGCCATCTATAAGATGGAGACATCAGAGCAAGAGGCTGCCAGCTCTGCCTGCTGCAGTCACACACGTGAGTCATAAATCTGAGCGTCTTTACAAATCCAGTGACTCAAGGACACCATCTGATGGCGGTCTGGCAGAACAGCACGGAGGCTTAATCGTGTGCATGAGCTGTTTTCTTCAACACATGATCCATGTGGACTTCTCTTTCCTGGAAGCGTGTCCTTAGATGTCACTCAGATGACCCCCGTGTTACCTTTGATGTAACCTGAATGAAGCTTGATCTCTCGCGGTGGCGGTGCTGTGTGGACTAATAACAAACTGTGAAACGGATGAAAGCGAGATCAGACCGCCTTCAAATCCTCACAAACTTCTTTCTAATCTCCTGCCCTCAGATAATTCTTCTGCAGCCCTGCCAACTTTAAGCCGGGGGCTCAACACAAAGAGAGCAAAATAAAAATAATGAGGAGCATGATAGGCAGGGAAACAAAGAGAGAGATTAGAGCTCTTTGAGGCCGGTGTTTGATTTAATCTCAGGGCTGGCCTAGTTTGTTTGCGATGCTTTCCCAGAATGAAGCGATTATGCTGATCTTGATGGAGTAAGGAGAAAGAGTTGGAGAAAGCAGTGTCCCATCACTGCTTTAGGGTGGAGTTTGCTCATCATCTAACCTGTTGATGCAGCCGTTATGGAAGCTGTGTGTCAAAGTTTTGCACCTGAATGTATGTTTTATGAGCATGTTTTGGACGAGTGCTTTTGCACTTCTAGTGGACACTCCTGTGAAAAGGCTGCGGTGCATTTCAGTCAAAGCAGCTGCAGATATGAGGAGCATAGAGTGGGCTGAAGAATTAAAGGAAAAACTGAACCTTGACATCCATCCGATCCTCTGGAATCAAGTCAAAACCGTTCTGAGGTAAAACATTTCTGTCCTGATGGGAGTGGTCTCTTGGAAGCATGACTAATCCACAGGAAAGGAAATGGCACTGAGTCGTTAGATGAAATAAAAATGACCCTGACTGACCGTCAAAGGCCAAGAAATGCTTTCACATGTAGGGAAAAGCACGCAAAACCGCCTGAAGGGAAAAAACAAACAGTGAAAGCTGCCCATCTTTTGGCATCAACAGGACTGGAGATGTCAGGGTCCTTCAGCCCGGTTGCATCATTATCTGGGAGGAGTTAACTGATGCTAAGATGGTGCTGAGCAAGCTAAAAGGGCACTTCTGTAAGAAGCTCTGACTGCGGCAAAACCAGACAGGATCTGGACGCTGCTGGACTGGGCGAAAGTGTCTGACAAGTTGGAGCTTACTGCAAATAAATAATCTGACATTATAGATAACTTTTTATTCAATCTGTTCTTAACTCTGTGATTTTACTGCATGTCTTTGGATCAAACTGGGCTGTTTGACTTTAGAAACTTTGAGAATCAGTGTCAAATGCTGTTTAGATGGACATTTTAACATGGGGGTGTATGGGAACCACAGGAGGGGGCAGACCAAAGTTAATGCCATGCAGTAGCTACATATCGATGCACCAGGGGTGGAAAATTTTCAGGAGAAACTCACCCGGCTGACTGAGGTCACACCATAATTCTCCATAATTCCTTATCCTTGGAAAAATGCTAATCTTCACGCTAAGATAATTCACCAGCCGGAGTTCTGTACCGGATCATCCCGGTTTCCAGGTAAACGAAAGAAGCAGAACAGCCGACCAATCACAGTCAAATACCTTATTCCTCAGTTATGTTCTGTCTCTTGTTCTTTCTGCATAATTTCTGTGTTGTTAAGCTGCTGCATAACATCAAACTTCACTATGATTTATGTTTTTGTTTTTAACCTGTATTGCATGGACTTCCAGATGTTGCAGATGCTTCCAGGGCTTCAGCTAATATTGGCCAGCAGATGTTTGTCAAGAAAGCTTTGTAACAGCTTACTGACTTCAGCACATCACACTCTGAGTTAGGTACAATTTGTCCTTTTATGACCTATGACTGATCCATAAGTCTTTCCTTAAAATTTGTCACACTCTCAGGCAAAAAAGTTACCTTTGAGGATTCAACAGTGCAGAGCTGGAATGTGTAGAAGTTTCTAATAATGAGAAGCAGGGAGGGTACATGTTGGTGGAGCTGACTGCTATCAGAATTGTCTAAAAAAATTAATTTTTTCTCAGGTATGAATACAGTAGCACCTTTAAATTTCAGGTTCACCTTCCAACAACAGTGCAGTGAAACAGAAGCACACAGTGGAACGCCATCGTGGACTGGCCTCCACAGAGCCTGGTGCTCAACACTGAAGCAGTTATGGGATCATCTTCACAGGGAACAGAACAAAAAGTGGCCAAAGAGGAGCTTTGAATGTCCTTCTTGAAGCCTGGAGAACCATTCCTGAAGACTACTGAAAGCAATGACAAGAAAGCTGCTTCTGAGAGTTCAGACTGTGCTGAAGAATAAAGGTGGTCGCACCAGATTCTCACTTTCAAGCTTGTTAAAACTCTAAAAACTCCGTTTTTGCATCATAAACTGGATTTTCCTGTATGTTTGCACATTTTCTTAGCAAAATGTAAAGAATTGAGGGGCGTATACTCCTTTAGAACCCATTTCCATCAGGTCTAATAATTATCTAGTGAGGTGCAGAAGTGCAAAAGTGATCCATGGGGACTTAAAGGGGCTTTTAATGTGCCCTGCAGAGTATCTTTCTGAGGACGCAGTGAACCTCGTGACCCCGATTCCAGCCCTGAGGAAGCAACCTCGCCAGCGTAGGGATGGGGATGGCTCCGACATCAACGAATCAAACACTTCTGGTTAGATGGTGCGGGGATGACACAGCATTTGAGATTTGTGGTAAGCAAAGCACAGTAATCTCATTGGACCCCTTCTGTTGGTTGCTGGGTTACAAGAAGTTATAAAGTGTGAAACATTTGGTTGGAGAGTTCGTGCGTGTTGCTGCAGCAGATTACTCTTTTCCCCTCCCTCCCCCGCTCTCTCTCTTCTTGCACACAATATTTTCTCCTCTGCAAACACAGACTTTTCCCAGGGAGGCTTGATTTACTGCACAGTGGAATTATGGGAAGGGAAAGCTTCCCAACACAAGGTGGCTGGCGAGAGGCTTTTGCCAGCCACCGTCTTGATGGTGGTGAATCTTTATGAATCCTGCAGATGGAGATGATTTGTCTTCTCAAGGGGGAAGCTTTGACGTGCACGGCTTTGATACGGATTGTCGCCCGTGTGGAGATCAAAATGCTGGAAGCCCATCAGAAACCCCGAAGGCCAAATTCTCCGAAGAGAAATAAAGAGAGAAGAGCGTCTGTCAGCAGCGCAGCCCCGCGGACCGTGCTGTGGTTGGCTGTGAGGTCCCGGTGACCTGGCCCTGCTGACGTGTTGGGCCTCAGTGCTGGCTCTGGCCTTGACCAGAAGAGGGAACATGATACTTAAATCATTCATAATTAGCTCCTTCCCTTTGCTTAATAACACGTAAAGATAAATGGCTTCCAAGAATTTTCCAAATGGAAATAGTTGGTTTGGAATTAAAAGCTGGAGAATGGTCTACGAGCTCTGTATTGTAGTGGTTCAACCTTTCCTTTCAATTAGTCCTGCTGACAAACACTGAACCCCCTCCGCAGCACCTTTATTCCATCGTTAAATCACCAAAGAGTTCTTCAAGAAAATAAACATTTATTTATTTTTACATGGTCTACTTTATACACACAGTTAATCGGCCAGTGCAGCCTCACGAACCCGACTACGTTGGGAATAGTTTGAACTCTCCAGTCAACTGCTTTATTAAAAGAATGATCCCAAAGTTAAGATGAGCTGAGCTTCTCCAGGGCGCTGTGAAGGGTCTTCAGGTCCTCTCTCATCTGGCTCAGGGCGTTCTGGATCTTACTGGGTTGATCCAGGACCTCCACGCTGCAGGTGACGGGGTCGTAGCGGACGGCAAAGGGGCGCTTGATGTTGGCAGAGTATTTCCTGTGCAAGTCAGTGAATGCACATGCAACAAATGGGTGACAAATATTAGAAAGATAACATTTAAGTGACAAGTTAATTTGAGTTTCTGTACAAGGCAACGAAGGAGAAGACAGCACTGAGGGGATACTGAACGATGAAGTGGATTTAAATATTTTGCTTTTACCTCAGCTGCATCTTTGCATCTTCAAAGCTCTCAGACACAAAGTAAACCGGCTGGTAGGTTTGGTCCTGGTACGGCTGCACGGCTGTCTCCTCCGGGTTGAACGGCTTGTACTCGGGCTCATTCGACAGGGCGTACTGGAGACACACGTGAGCAGCAGACTGTCAGCGCGGCAGCTGAATGCAGAAACAATATTTATTTGTGAAGGAACAGTGAGGAAACTCACAACAAGCTCTCCGTAGGAGGAGAGAAGTCCAGCACCGTAAGCTTTCACGGTTCCATTCTGCTTACAGAGGCCAAACTCCACAGTGAACCAGTATAACTGCAGAGTGCAATTAAAAGCCATGCTTAGACATTCTGCCACTAGATGGCACTGAAGGCCATTAAATTGCAGAAAGAGAATCCTACCGTTGACAGTTTCTCAATGTCCTCATCAGAAGCTCCAAGTGAAGCAAGTCCAATTTCCTGGAAACATCAAAGTTTATTAATTCAAAAGTTTATTAAAGGTCACATGAAGAACATAAAGTGCATCACGGTGTGATCACCTGGGAAAACTGTGCAAATTCTTTATCTGCCAGCATGGGGATGTGACCAAGCAGCTCATGGCAGCAGTCTCTGTGGGAGCGGATAGATCTTTTTTTTTAATGAAAGGCAAAGCAAGTGAGTGCACAAATGAATGATTGAGGTCTTAATAAAAGCTCACGGTTCAGGGGAGTGCATGGGTGCAGAGGAGTGCCGGATGTACTGCGTGCACTGAAACACCCTGAAGGCCAAACTGGCGAGGAAGTCTCGGGCTGACAGCAGGCCGGCTACCGGACGCAGCTGGAAACCAGTTCTCTCTAAAGGTAAAGGAAATAGAGGAGAAAATGAGCTGGCTGTTATTTTATTGCATTTCTTTTTGTCATGATTCCTATAGAAACATGACACAACAAAGGGGCCATAAACTGCATTAAGTGCACAGCACTGCCATTCTGAACCTCCCACTTGTATTTAATTAACTGCCTCAAGAGAAACATCAATACTGCTTAGAAACACATGAGCCCTCGGTCTTCCTGGCTCTGGCTGTTTAAAACGTTGTTTATAACAAAATACATATTTATTTTAAGTGTTATTGCTTCTTTAGATGTCCTAAAACACTCTGAAACCCCGCTGAAAATACTCTGAACCCCAAAGAAAGTGTAGCCAGAACTATTTTATTAATTTGTAGTCACTTTTTCCTTTATAGGATAAAGTAAAGCTCTCATAAATAAATAAATGCATCTTTACCTGAAAATAAATCAGCTGAATTTAAAGAGGACCTACTCTGCTTATTTTCAGCTCCATAGTTTATGTTATTGGACTCAACAAGGGTAGCTTTGCTTGATTGAGTCTTAACTCTGTGCCCCCACCCCCCGCCCACACACACACACACACACACACCCCTCCACCCACTCACCACCTGAAACAGCCTC
>VOQJ01013619.1:14107-25072 GCA_015052665.1 Apistogramma diplotaenia | reverse complement strand
GTTTAGTCTCTAGTGTTAAGTCTGCGTGTGTTCCGTGGTTTGTCACTTCCTGTTTTACTTTGATAGTGTCTCGGTCTGTGTGTGTTGTATTCAGTTTTGCTTCCCCCTCGTCTCGTGTTTATCAGCTCCACCTGTGTTCCAAGCTGTTTCTGAACCCCTCGTTACCCTCTGTATTTAAGTCTGCAATTTTTGTCTGTCCTTATCCCCGTTCGTAGTCCTTATCCCCGTTCGTAGTCCTTATCCCCGTTCGTAGTCCTTATCCCCGTCGGTAGTCCTTATCCCCGTCGGTAGTCCTTATCCCCGTCGGTAGTCCTTATCCCCGTCGGTAGTCCTTATCCCCGTTCGTAGTCCTTATCCCCGTTCGTAGTCCTTGTCACTATTCCTCATCTAGTTTCCTGAGTTTCTCTCCTTTTTCCCTGTGAGTGGTGTGTTTAGTTTTCCCCAGTTTAGAGTTTATTTAGTCTCCCTGGTTTGGCTGTGTGCCTCCTGTCTCAGCCAGGTTGAGTTTGTGTTTTGGTTCTTTTCCTTCACCCCCTGTAAATAAACCATTTTAAGTTACGTCAAGTTCTGTGTCCTGCTCTTGGGTCCTTCCTCCACCACACCTCATGACAGAACAAGGCTGAAGTTTCTACAGCCAATTCACACCAAAACAATACAGATGGATAAATAGCCCTACAGGTCAGAGGGAAAACGGGTATGTTTGATTTTAAGGTGAGCTGCCCCTTTAAAGGCAGAGAGTCACCTGTGGCCAGTCTCCATTGGGTAACTGCTTATCAATCAGCATCTGTACTCCTCTCTCAATGGCCTTCCTGTCAGGATGCCTGGTTTTACAGTCACGCAGACACACACAGATGAGCACGTAATGCAGATGCATTACACAGCACAGACTGCAGGCAGTTAAAGCAGTATGTGGTTTTCGCTGAGTGTACCTGGCCATTACGTGACGTACTTTTAATTTTCTGCAACATGGATGGATGGATCAAGGGATGAAAGGAGTTTTAATCCAACCACAGTGATGGATACTGAAGGGGAAACCTCCCTGAAAGAGACAAACAGAAATTCAATGATTATTCTACATCATTTTTAAAGTTTTTTTGTCAGAAGGCATCTGACTTTTTATTTAATAAGTAAACTGGTTTTCCCTGAAAGTTACACTTAAGTGATTAATCACTGTGCTGATAGCTGTTTCCATTTGAAAATTTCTTTATCCAATTTGTTATTAACTAATCTAGGTCTCTATGCCCAGACAGCACATAACTGTGACACCCTGATGTCATAAGAGATTAAATAGTTGCAAAACAACAGCCTGAATTTGCACCAAACCTTTAACTAAAGATTGACCAAATTTTGGTCACTGTCAACATCTCCAGCATCCGTGTACCAAAGGTCTCAAGGTCATCAGTGTCACGGCGGGGCTGGCGGCAGGCAGGGAAGCGGAACTCAAAGAATCAGGAGGAGGTCGGAGGTGAAACGTGAGAGATGGTTTATAACAAAAATCCGGAATACAAAAAACCAACAGCATGGGGGGCAAGGAACAGAGGGACACCAGGACGGAGAAAGGAGGCAGGAACACAGAAAACCACAGCAGGACCACAGGGACACGACAGGCAGAACATGGGGAGACAGCGACAATGATGCGACAAGAAGCTCACAGAGACACAGACTTAAATACAGGACAGGTTAACGAGGGGATCAGGAACAGCTGGGAAACATCACACTGACGAGACTGGGAGGAAGCAAAACTGAATACAACGCACGAGAACTGAGACACTTTCAAAGTAAAACAGGAAATACATAACCACGCAGACGTGACACGCAGAAAAGCACAGAGGAGCACAGAAAATGGGGAACAGGGAGACGCGAACATGAGACACAGGCAGAGGAAACCAAACAAAGAACAAGATCACGGGAGTAAAACCAAAACAGGATAATTGACACAAAACGCTGGGCAAAAGGCCCAGGACATGACAATCAGTGATCTTTGATTAAATGACACTGGTGACATTTCTATTTTCAGATTATAAGTTAAACAAACTGAGGCTTTTTCAGAAGCCTGAGAAGCGTGTAGGACTTTCTTGGTATTTGAACATTAGCTATAAGAGAGAGGGGGGCATTAAATAGTAAGCACTCAAAGCACTCTATACAACACGTTTGCATTCATTAGGTGCATCATAGGAAAGCCTAGGCCTAGGCCTAGGCCTATTGCAGAATGTCTAAGGGAGGGTTCAGGGTGACATTATCCAGCCCTTACTATAAGCTTGAACAAAAAGGAAAGTTTTAAGTCTAATCTTAAAAACAGAGAGGGTGTCTGTCTCCTAAATACAAACTGGGAGTGGGTTTCACAGAAGAGGGACTCTGCCCCTGGATGATGATAAGCCTGGTGATTCCTGTTAATATGGAGTTTTTCCTTCCCACTGTTGCCAAGTGCTTGCTCACACAGTGGGTCATTTTGATTGTTGTTGTGGTTTTCTCTGTAATTGTTGTATGGTCTTCACTATATAATCTAATATACCTTGAGATGACTATTGTGATGTGGCACTATATAAATAAAACTGAACTGAATTGAATCCAGGCCTTTATGGTTTTAAGACAACCCTGCAGATTAACTCATTGATGTGTGTCATCTGGCTTTATGGACGGATAAAGTTGGGTATCATCTACATAGAAAAAATGAAAATTAAAACTCCATGGTTTTTCAAAGATTAAGTCACCTAATTCAAGGCCGCAAACAAGGCAAATTTAATTCTCAGAGATATGGATGCAATAAAAGTCTTTTTCTGTCCCTACAGCTACAATCTACACAAAAATATCCTTCTCAAGACAGCTTAAGAGGTCAGCATGCAACATGTCATCCATCCATCCATCTTCTTTGGCTCATCCGGGGCCGGGTCGCGGGGCAGCAGCCGATGCAGAGAAGCCCAGACCTCCCTCTCACCAGCCACCTCCTCCATGTCATCTGTGGGGACCCCAAGGCATTCCCAGGCCAGCCAAGAGATATAATCTCAACAGCAGGGCCTCCTCTCAGTAGAACATGCCCAGAACACCTCACCCAAGAGATGTCCAGTAGGCATCCTAGTCAAATGCCCGAACAACTTCAGCTGGTTCCGTTCCATGTGGAGGAGCAGTGGCTCTACTCCAAGACCCTCCCAAATGGCCGCACTCTTCACCCTATCCCTAAGGTAGAGGCCAGCCACCCTTCGGAGGAAGCTCATTTCTGCCACTTGTACTCACAATCTCGTTCTTTCGATCACTACCCAAAGCTTGTGACCATAGGTGAGGGTAGGTACATAGATTGACTGGTAAATCGACAACTTTACTTTCATGCTTGGCTCGCTCTTTACCACCACAGACTGGTGCAGAATTAGTCATTCGTCCTAATCACAACCCTCCAGGTCTCACTGTCATTCCCCATGTGAGCATTGCAGTCTCCTTGTAAGACAATGGAGTCACCAGATGGAGCACCCTCGAGCACCTCACCCAGCAACTCCAAGAATGGTGAGTACTCAGAAGTGTCATTTGCTGCATAAGTGCAAACAACCTGAATGCCCAGGGAAGCAACCCTTTCATCCACTGGTGAAAACTCCAATGTACAGGCAGTAAGCTGAGGTGATACAACTCGCTGCTTCTCACCGAGGGCAACTCCAGACTGGAGTCCAGGCCCTCTCCAGGAGACTGGTTCCAGAGCCCAGACCATGCATGGAGTTCAGCCCAACCATATTTATTCAGCATCTCTCAACCTCACACACTAGCTCAGGTTCCTTCTCCGGCAGAGAGATGACATTCCATATCTTGATAGCCAGTCTCCATAGCCAGGGATAGGTCTGCCATTGCCCAACACACACTGCACCCGACCCCTCCTGTGGGTGGTGGGCCTACAGGAGGGCAGACACATGTTGTCTCTTTGGGCTTGCCTCCTGACCAGGCACCATGGGCCACTGCCCAGCCACCAGACACTCTCCCTCAAGCTCCCTCCCCAGGCCTGGCTCCAGGGTGGGGCACTGGTAACTGTATCCTGGGCAGGCTACACAGTTCCAGTAATTATGCGACCATTTGGCCCATCTGAAAAATTCAAACGGTATCTGAAAGCTGAGAAAGCCTTGATCCCAGACTGAATAGTTTGTTTGCATATCAGCGGCATGCTGGTGCAAAGATTGAAACTGTTGTCTCACAGAACAAAATTAATAACAAATTGTGGGTTCAAATTTTCCTGGGTTGGTTTTCTCCCACAATCAGACCAGAAAAGCACTATGCAATAAATAGATTAATGTGTACTGAATTTGCACATTTACTTTAAAGGGACGGTTGTCTGCGGATGTCTGCCTTTACATTCATGTACACAATTGTCAACTGGAGGTTGAAGATTAGACTGTCAGAGGTAAAAAGGCAGTGCCTTAGAGGGTACAACTAAAAGAAGAAAGAAAATAAGAACAAGCACATGCAATCCGCTGTAGAGAAGACAAAAAGTTTTGCTAACAAAAAATAACATAAATATATCAGAAAGCCACATCACTTTATAGCTGCTATCAGCTACTCATCAACAGCCTTTAGGTTTTTGCCAGCATCATGAATTATAGTCGACGCTGGTGACCATCTAACAGATTTATGTTCATAAAATAAGAAATACAAGTACAGATACATGCAAACATATTTTATGATAATTATTCTTAGACAGCTGCTAGTATGTTACTGTGTGTTGTAGTGCAGATCCACTCACATAGCATTCAGCTGTCCTTCCTTTATGTAAAGCCACACCTTCAGCTTGAAATCCAGCTGACATCATCAGGGGCATGCCTGAACTTTTTTGAGTTCTCACAGCATGACATCAGCTAAACAACAAGCAAATTCATGCCATCATCATTTATTAAATTAATCCAGGAAACACAATAATAGATTTTCATATTTCCTAAGATGTGTCAGCCACTAATAAGTTAGTATTTGGGTTACTTTAAGGTTTATTATTGTAATGCCTGATCTTATTGCATGAAAAATTGTAAAAGATGGACATAGCTTCCCGGTCTGCCAGTGCAAACCTGCATTCTTTCTAATAGCCAAAATAAGTCTGGCTGTGTAGGAGGGCATTGGCTGTCTTAACTTGGAAAAAACTCACATCAGTCAGAATGAATGAGACAATACAGGGAAAAATTGTACATTTTCAGATTTATTATTTCATAGCAAAGTGGCCAGCTGAGGCTTAATGTATGTTTTACACATACTCTGTGAAGCTGGAAACCTGCATTATCTCTAAGAACCAGCAGGGGGGCATCAAGCTGCAAAACAATGGTGTACATCATACCTGCTTCTGATTCATGACATCAGTAAACAATTTCCAGATGAGTTTATGATGAGTTGCTAATTCTACAAAATTATATTAATTTTGAAAATCATGGTCGAATTAGACAATGAAGCAAGGTACACCATAAGGCGGGGCTATTGTGATTGACAGGTTGCTGTCCCATAAGAATGCAGTGTTCTCAGTTTCTCTGACTTGAGCCACGCCTGACACGTCCCAGTTCAAAACAACAACATGGCGACAGCAAAGCTCAAGGCTTAAAATGGTACTCCACAAACCAATACAACTTTTCAAAATGTACATATGAGTCTTTTCTTTTTATATGTTCTTTGTTCATGTACTTTTTTTTACATCTGTTAAAATATTTTAAGTATCCCAAAAACATTCCATAGGATAAAATAGTAACATTTCCAGGTAGTTCCTTCCAGAACAGTCAATAGTCAGAGTCACTGCTGCTGCAGGAGCTGCTGGAGTACTGCAGAAGAGACAGAGATATTTGATGAATTCATCACACTGATTCTAAATTCAGTTTATCACACATTTGGTTAAATGGCAGGGATGAGAGGTTTATTTTCCCCTGATAACATCAAAATATGCGTAAACTTGGCTTAAAGTGTGTACTCGCTGTCCTGCCACCTGATGAGTATTCCAGAGATAATTTTCAGGATCATTTACACAAACATATTAGGTTTCATTTGTAGCTGAATAACATCCTGTTGTGAATGAAGTGAAATCTGCAGTGCTGCAGTATTCAGTCTTACCCCACGACAGTCTCTCCCCCTCTTGTGGCATTTGATATGCCTGTGTCCATGCCTGTGCCTGCGCCTAAGCCTTCGCAAAATTCCGATTCCATGGCCGTGTCCACCACATCCACCACCACAGCCTCCCCCACATCCACCACCACAGCCATGGTGGCCGCCATGGCCATGGTGTCCATGGTGTCCATGGTGACCATGGTGGCCATGGTGGCCGTGATGTCCATGTCCGTGATGACCGTGTCCTCCTAGAATTAGTCATAAATTAATCTTAAGGACATTTCTAAAGTAAAAAGTATGTAAGAGATATGAAAAAACACATGACCTTATGAGCTGAGTTATTTACACTTACCAAACATTTTAAACTTTAAAGTTCACCAAAATCTGTTCAGAAAACAAAGAAAAATGTCAAACATATACACAAAAAATCTGCAGAATGCTCAGATAAGTTACTGACTTCTGCATATATACATATATGATCAGAGATTCAGTGTTGAACTTACTGTGTGCTGGTAAATCCTGACTGACTAATCCTGTCACCTGAAGCTTTTTTATGTGAAGCCGCACCTCGACCTGAAGCATGATGAACGCCCATCAGGGTAAATATTTGCTTTCATGTGTTAGTTTCTTAGTGAAGAACAGTGTGATTGTCATACCTGTTTGTCCCTGTGCTTTCTCATGCAAAACAGACGTGCTATCAGCAAGCAAAACCTGCATTTCTGTAATTCCAAGAAAATGATTTTTTTCTTTGAATTGTTGGTTGTGATTGCAAGGTGACACACTCAAGTCAAGACAGTTTAAAGGCACTTTTTTACTCTCACAAATCAAGAGACCTGGAATATCCTTTAATATTTTATAGTTGAAAATATAAAAAAAGGCCATTCTTGTTTATCGGTACTTTAATTTACATTTTGTCCTAGTGGGTACAGTTTTGAAAACATCAAAACTTTGATGCAGAAGAACTGAAGGTATTTAATAATCACGATTAAAATTCAACTCTTGGGTATGGTAAAGTCTTCAGGACTGCACGTCTCAAGTCTTCATTTTTAAAATAGTTGATGCAGTGCACATTCAGCGAGAATGTAACCTGGATTATTTTAAGAAGCCGGAACTTACAGAAAGTTATGCAAAATATCACTGCTTTGAAAACAGGACAGGTGGAAGAATACACCAACTGAGTCTTTGCATGCAGCTCTTCACAAATGGATGAAATTGGCGCATTGTGATGGTTAGGTATAAAAGGTACTAATATATAACACCTTTACGACACTAAGTACCCTAACTAAGGAGATCAAATTGTGGAGAAAACAAGCATTCATGCAAATAATATGAACCATTTGCATTAACCATCTATGCAAATAATCTCGGACTTGGCACTGCACAATCACTGGCATGATAGCGGGGGAACAGACAGTAGAAAGATTTCTTCAATTATTATGAAATGAAATTTTCAGTAAAATTCTGCAGGTTCCCAAATTTTGCAACATGAAAAAGGCCCAAATATAGTCAGAGTTGTTTAGAAGTGGCAAGACGTGGCGAGTTCTCCAAGATGTGTGAAACTACATAATCTCATAAAAAATTATATGCATGTAGGTATCTGACTATGACTGATTGTTCAGCTACGTTTCTAGCTGAACATTTTTTTCAACAACCATTTTGTTCATCCAAGCTGAAAAAAAGCAAAGCTGAGAAAAACTCAACATCCAAGGCAGGTGTGAGACACCTTCCTGCCCTCTTTGTTCTGAAAGGGGCTCCTTGCAGCTGCACCAAAAGCCTTTGTAGTCGGTGCAATTACTGGCACCATGACCAGGTCCTGCAGGAAATCACTGACAGTGTATCCATGTTCACTTAAAACATCATCAAAGACCAAGGAGACCTCACCCAAGAGGCGCCCAAGGGGGCATCCTGATCAGATGTCCGAACCACCTGGCTGCTTTTGATGTGAAGGAGCAGCGGCTCTGCTTTGAGCCCCTCCTGAATGGCTGCACTCCTCACCCTAATTCTAAGGGAGAGGTCAGCCACCCTTTGGAGGAAACTTTTTTCTGCCACTTGTATTCACAATCTTATTCATTCCGTCACTATCCAGAGCTCGTGACCATATGTGAGAGTAGGGACGTAGATCGACTGGTAAATCGTCAGCTTCGCTTTAACACTCAGCTCCCTCTTCACCACGACAGACCAGTGCAGCTTCTGCATCACTGCAGATGCAGTCCTGATCAGTCTGTCAATCTCCCATTTCCTTCTCCCATCAGTAGTGAATAAGATACTTGAACTCCTCCACCTGGTGCAGCAACTCATCCCTGAGCTGGAGTGGGCACCAATACCTCGAGGGATGCAGTCAAATGCCTTCTCCAAGTCCACAAAACACATGTAGACTGGATGGGCAAACTCCGACGTACACTTGAATATCCTCGAGAGGATGAAATGCTGGTCCAGTGTTCCATGACCAGGACAAAAACCACTTTCTTCCTCTAGAATCTGACGTTCGACTAACGGGCAGACCCTTCTTTCCAGCACGCTGGCATAGAACTGAATCGCCTGGATCGCTTCAAGGCCATCCAAAAGTTTTTTTCTTGGGCCTTGCCAAACTCCTCCCACACTGAGTTTTTGCTTTGGCCACCGCCCAAGTTGCGTTCCACTTGGCCTGCCAGTACCTGTCAGCTACCTCCAGAATCCCATGGTCTAATCAAGCCCAATAGGACTCCTCCTTCAGCTTGATGGCTCCCTTCACCTCCGGTGGGATTACAACCGTGACAGGCACCAACCATCTTGCAGCCACAGCTCTGGGCAGCAGCCTCAACAATGGAAGTGCGGAACATGGTCCATTTGGATTCCGTGTCCTCAGCCTCCCTCGGAATACTGTTGAAGTTCTGCCGGATGTGGGAGGTGAAAATCTCTGGGCCTCTGCCAGGTGTTCTCAACAGACCTTCACAATATGTTTAGACACACCGGGTCTGTCCAGCATCCTCCCCCACCATCTGTTCCAACTCACACCAGGTGGTGATCAGTTGCCACATCAGTGTCCTGAACATACGACCACAAATCTGATGATACAATTACAAAATCGATCATTGACCTGCTACCTAAGGTGTTCTGAACATCCTTATGTTTGAACATGGTGTTCCTTATGGACACCATTAGGGTTCGGATCCGGGAGGCCTACAGGGGGGTGGGCCCATGTCGTCTCTTTGAACTGTGCAAGGCCGGGCAACCATGGGCCACTGCCCGACCACCAGGCACTCTCCCTCGAGCTCCCTCTCCAGGCCTGGCTCAGTGGTGGGGTCCCATAACTCGATCCTGGGCCGGGTTCTCTGTTTCCTTGATGAAACGTCCACAAGGTTCTTCTGAATTGCTCTTTGTCTGGCCCCTCACCCAGGACTAATTTGTAATGGGAGACCCTACCAGGGGACAAAGCCCCCAGAGAATATAGGGATCACTGGGATACACAAACCCCTCCATCATGATAAGACTCACGGAGGAGACTGAGGAATGCTTCACACTCATATGTTGGTGGCTATTTATGGCTAACAAACAACATGTAACCTCTCAACTGGGACTGCTGTTGAATTTGTGTTCACAGGTGATGAAGGTGCAGTCAAACCAGTATTTTGTTATGCCTACAACTCTGAACAAAGAGCAATAAGGCCAGCACAGAACTAACCAGTTGTATGTCTTTGTCATGTTTCCAAGAACACATTTTTACAGACTGTTTGTATGAGACACTCCCAGTCCCACCACTTGACTCTGTTGGCAGTGTGGTGAGCAGTATAACTGCTGCTGACAGGAAGAGACTCGGTAGGCTCATCAAGTAGGCCAGCTCTGTCCTTGGCTGCTCCCTGGACACTGTTTAGGTGGTGATGGAGAGGAGGACGATAACAAGGCTGTGCTCCATGTTGTCAAATAAAGGGATTTCTCTCTAGCTGAACCCTTTCAGTTGTACATTAAAAGTCAACAGTCTATCAATTAAAAAAAAGTCTATCTCAAAATAGTCTTCATAACCAAACCAACGACTGAACTGCAGCCTAATAAAAGCACACTTAAGTTAACAGTAGGATTAGCATCAGTAATCGCTGCTATGTGCCGTAGCAGGTAATCAAAGAAAAAAGAAAAGCATTCTGACTGAATAAAGCTTAAGACGTCATGGCACGTCACTGTTGTGATGGTCAGGCTTCGTGTTACTGTGTCACGTTGTTAAGAAGAAACAATCAAGATCCCTGATGAGCAACATGCATCGTGAGGAAGCCCTTTTTCTTAAAATGTTCCCAGCATTTTAAAAAACTTACAACCGTGTGGAAGAAGCTGGGAAGTGCATTAATTTTAGGCTCATTTAGATTAAAATGGACCTATTCTGTTCTTTAATCTTAGTCTTGGATTCTACTAGAGCAGCTTTGCATATTTCAGAGTTCATTCTTATTTATCTCATTCGAGGCTTCTTGCAGCCCCTCATTTCATTCTCAAACTGTCTTAGCTCCTCCCCCTTTAAGAAATCTTCTGATTGGCTGATCTTTGTAAACAGAAAGCTGTGAACATAGCTGAGATGACCACATGAGGATATTCCCTCTCTACATTATACAGAGCCAAGAGAGTTTAAAAAAAACTCTCTAAAACTGAGTGCTTAGAGCAGTCTGAGGTCCAAAGTTTTGACTCATAGAGATTACTTGTACCTGACCTCCTAATCTGAAACTTTGGCCATGCTTAATGTGAACATCTACATTTGTTTGGATGGACTTTTATCCGACTGCAGGAAAGTCTGTGGTTTCTCCTCTTTGATAAATTGGAGGCTCCTACAGCTCGAAACATGTTTTGTATTTTAATCACTAAATGAATAGTTGGAGGCAAATACTGTGCACACTTTTTTTTTTTTTTGTTTTGGTGTGGCCAATTGTCACATCCCCGATTTTTTTTTTTTTTTTTTTTTTT
>VOQJ01013619.1:0-13562 GCA_015052665.1 Apistogramma diplotaenia | reverse complement strand
TGTCGGCAGTAGTTTGCTTGGAGTGAAAACTGTGTAGCTGTTTTGTTAGATGATGCCTACGAATCCATCACCTTCGTTCTTGTTTATTTCACTCTTCCCAACCCTTATTAGTCTCACCTGTGTTTGCATCAGTGTTTTCCACTGTGACTTTAGCTCTTTGTCTTTGCTTTTCAGATTCCTTTTTGAATTTTGTTAATTCCTATTTTATCAGCTGAAATTAAGGCTCGTCACTCCTACCTCCTCTTTGTCTGCTGTATTTGCATACTCCGCCCTACAGCCTCACAGTTCAGAAAGCAGGTTTGTGCAAATTAACCTGTCACTTTTCTTTGTGGCCAGAAAATTGAGAGTCACTACAAAGTAACTTCAGCACATACTCTTTACCACATATTTAGTTTGTTGGGATCTTGTAATGGAAAACACATAAATGAACTTTCATTTACCTATAACATGTTGAATCATTGTTTGCTTGTACTTTGTACCATCGTGTTCAGCTTAAAGCATAGGTTAACCAAATATACGTGTGTGTACCATGGGTACTGTGTATGCTGTGTAAACAGTGTGTATGTGAGCTCATGTAGGTGTTCCAATAATCTTGCAATTCATTGCAATTATCTATTTCATTTGCACAACAGCATGTGAAATTGAATTTCAATCAGTGGATTGAAGTGGACAGTTTGAGTTCACGGAAGTTTGATTTACTTGGAGTTATATTGTGTCGTTTCAGTGTTCCCTTTATTTTTTTGAGCAGTGTGGTTTTGACTTGACCTATGACTCCTACTTGAGTGTTTTATGGTTTTTGTTATAAAGCTGTTAAAATCTTTAATGTTTCATTATGATATTTTTTATTTGGAAAGGTCAATTCCACCACAATTTGGTGACAAAGGATGTGGTTGGACACGTGTCCCGAACTCTGTCTGGCTGACCAAAGGCTGCAGCATTCAAGAGATCCTCCCATCAGGGTGAGAAGCTGTCAGGATGCTGATCTAATCCAGAAAATCACTGGAAACAGAAGAAACGCCAAACTGATGCAAGTAATTAGTTTGTGATAAATCTCCCAAGTATGAGGGTTGGTGACAAAGGTGTCTTGGTTATTACTTTAGTGTGATTGGGGTTTGCATGAGCTGAATTGTTTAGCAGTGCAACACTGGTACCTGAAAAGTATGGGCTACATATGCACTGAATGAACATTTAAGCTGCGTACACCTTGGGTCACACAGAGAAATGACTGAACTGAGACGCCTGATGAGCCAGTCTCTGTGCAGTGACTATCACAACATCCAGGGCATGTTCACCCCACATAGACTCTGAACATGAAGACAATAAAGAGTTCAAAAGAACACTGACTGCACTTATTAATATTCTGAAGTTTAATTTCCCTCAGACTGAACTTATCAGCCATCCCCTTCATCAGCCCAGAGCCAGACGAATCATGCAGTGGTCTTTGTAATGCCTGACATCAGCCTTTGATCTGCACAGTGGCCTCAGAGACCTGACTCTATGATCAGGGAGCCTTTGCAACCCTACAAGTTCATCTGAAGGAACATTTCCTGATCAGAATGAGACCTTTACTGTCACAAATGCTGAAAAAACTCTTGCATAACTTGGAAGACCTGTCTACTCACAGACATTATGTAGAACATGCACAAGAGGGGCTGCTTCATAGCACTGAACAAGCTGAAAAAACTGGAAGATGCACAATTGTTCATGTCCATGTATGCTAATGTTGAGGGATATAAGAAATTTGACTGCTGACCATCCTGTAACATTTTTGGAAGACTGCTGCTACAAACTCAGTTTACAGTTTTAAGAATGGATGCTTTTCCCCATCCTCCAAAGGAAGTTAGAGAACATGTCTTACAGTGGGATCAAGTTGGAGAACTAGATAGAACTATATATTGGAAGAGCGTGCCAAGTATAAAGTCATGAGAGTGGATCAAATTCCCGAGTTGTCTAAGGCACCTTCTCTTTATAGCCTAATCATAAATATGATGATGACATTATGAAGGGGGAGGTAACTTTGGTATTATGAGATATATTATAAGTATTGGTTTTCTTTCTCCTTCACTGGGCAGGCCTACATATGGACCAGGTGTCTGATGGGATACCACAAAATCCCAGGCACATTTCATAGAGCCCTTAAAACCAACCTGGAGCTTATACATCTGCCTTGTTCAGTATGTCAACGATACAATATGTAGGGCTACTAACATATTTAACAAAGAGTGGCTACAAGGTAAGCTGGCAAGAGCTCCAGTTTCCAAATAAGCATCATTTAAGTCATGTAATTTCAGGAAGGTTGACGTCACTCTCTCCAAAACGAGTAAAAACCATACAGTGGGTTCCAAACCAAGCTACAAAGAAACAAATGATGAGTTTACTGTAGACCAAGATGGTCAGAGAGAGGCAGCCCTCTCTTAGACCTGCTGTTGCTTTCCCTACAAGTTAGACTGAGTAGCCTCTGGTCTGCCTCACTGGCTGTGCTAGCATCCTGTGACATGGTGGGTTATTCTGATGTAGTTCCAGTGGTTCTACAGGTTGTGCCACTTATCCCAAAAGACATCCCACCTTTCAGCACAAAGACGACTCTGATAGCACACATTGTTAATCATTACTGTCGCTACATGTCAATTGGCTGGGGGAAAAACTGCCAATATTTACACCGACTCATTCGGTGTGGTGTGGGGTTTTAGTGCCCTGTGGAAATACAGGGGATTCGTCACTTCATTACACAAACCCATCCCACACCATACCTTTGTCGCCGCCTTTATGGAGGCTGTTTGATTACCGCATGCTGTGGCTGCTGTTAAATGTGAAGCTCACACCCCCTCCTCTGTTCCTGTTTCTCTAGGTAACACAGCCGTGGATGATGCAGCTAAGGTTCAGCACTTCAGTCCCTTTGTGGTGCTGGAAGCTGAAGGAACACCTCCCTCTAGCAACAGGAAGCATAGGTGGCACCTGTTTAGGGTAAATGGTTGGAGTCTGGAGGCACGAGTGTGCTTTTAGTGTTTACAATGTTAACAATGACAAATGAAATGTGACCACAACTACTGACAGCTCCCATCATTGCCTCAAAGGAGATGATAGGATGGGATCATCTTTAACTGCATCATGGAGCAGTGTGACCAGAACATCTGTATACCAATTATCTGTTTGAAGTAGGCATGAAGCGAATACCCTTCAAAGTCTTCTTTTCTCAAGCAGACTTAAAGAGGGAGACTGTGATAAATCACTGCCCGCTATACCTTTAATTAATGTCAGTAACTGTGTCTAATTTTATGCAGAGAGGGATTTCATACAGGTGAGACCAGTTGTAAAGGTAAACCTTGTGTTTACGTCTCCAGTGAAACTACTAGACTTGCGTTGCCAGAACAGACGTATTTAATTTGCAGTAATCTTGCCTGCACTCGTGTTCGTGACGCTGCCTCATTTTATTGCTTTGATTAGATGAGCCAACTAAAGTGAGTTTGTTCCCCATCATATACAACACTGTGGAGCTATCTCTCGGCTCTTTAGGCCAAGCAGAATTAATAGTTTTGACTTGACTTGTGACTCCTACTCTGACTTGTGTTTATGATTTTTGTATTGAAGCTGGTAAAATGTTTGTTTCATTGTGATATTGTTTTTATTCAGACAAAAGTGACATGAACCTGCTTTGTGGCCAGAGCGTGTTGAAGAGCAAACTGTGACAGGATTTTAAGGAGGGGCTGTAGTGGGGCAGTCGTCTGCATAGAAAGGAATTCAAAGAATGAAATGTGTTCACGGCTCAAACACAAAGACGTGCACATTCGTTCAGTCAATTCAGGTCTGACTTAAAAACAAAGATTTCATCGCCCACTGAATGTCTGTTGTTGTATTTCCTGTTGGAGATGCTAGGTTTTCTCTGCATGCAGTCTGTTCAGTCCTACTGAGGGTTGTCAGAGCTTGACCTTCCCTGCCAGCGGACTGCTGGGGTAAAGTCGTGAGAAACGGCCGAGGGTCCAGATCGGGAAGACGTTTCTGTAGGAGGTGTAGCTGATGGCACAGCTCTTGTTGAACACACCTGCAATATTCTCCTGGAAAGGAAGAAAAAAACATATTAAAGCTCCTGTTGTAAAGCTCCATGTAAGGAACTACTTTCTTCCTACTGAACTACATCCTCAATCAGTCTTTGCAGAGGGAAGCATGCACTAAAGAAAGGCACGCTCTGGTGAGCCTGTGTCGGGGTGTAAACATTAAAGACGTCAGTACTGTTGACTTATAAAAAGAAAATTCTAGGTTTGAACCTCCCTGGAGCCTTGTTTGGTAACTGCAGCAGTGAAGTAGATGAAGGTAGAGTAATGATATACAAATGCTAGTCCATTCTAAGTCTATGAATGAATAATAATATAAGTTTATGGGTACACTTAGTTTTTTTTAAAGGATCAAGACTGGACCAGACCAAGGGTTAGATGGCAGGAACTTAGAGAGAACCCTATTTACTAGTATAGTACTCTAGAGAAGCCAAATTACACCAAAATAATATGGATAGATGAACAGCCCTGCAGGCCAGAGGGAAAACAGGTATGCTCAATGTTAGGGTGAGCTGAGACTCACCTGTGGCCAGTCTCCGTTGGGCAACTCCTTATCAATCAGCATCTGTACTCCTCTCTCAATGGCCTTCCCATCAGGATGCCTGGTTACACAGTCACACAGACACACACACACCATGCAGTTGCATTACACAAGCCAAGAGCAATAAAAAAGTAAACCATACATGCATTAAACAACCTGATGGACACAATGCTCAGATCAGGGGGAACTCTTTATTCTGGCTTTTCCTGACAGGACAAAGCCTGAGAAGAGCGATGCTTTACCTCACAGCCATGAGCCCTAACAGAGCCCAGCAGGTGTTGTGGATCTGAGCGGCGCTGCTTTGCATGTAGCGGCGCTGCTCGCACGACTCGAAGTCCTCCCCCCACCCTCCATCTGACATCTGCCGGTCCAGCAGGAACCGACAAGCTTTCTGCACCTCTTCACACACATCTCTGCTCACACAGAACACAACATAAAACAAATATGTGGGTCACAGATGCCCCGTGCTGTTCAGTGGGTTTTGGAGAACAATGGGTAACTGCAGCGTTGTGGGGAATCAGGAAAATGTCAGTGATCGAAATCTTACCCGTCCTCGTACGTGTGACCCATGCAAGCAAAAGCTTCCAGGCCAAACCATGTTCCATATGTGAAGCAGACTCCCCAGGACCTGAGCAAAGGCAGGAGATCAGTGAGACAGGACTATCAGGGTGTGTCACGTTCCCTGCTTCTACTTCTGTTTGCTTAGTTTCAGCTTTCCACACAACTTTTGGCTGTTTTACCTTCTTGTCCAGCTCATTAGTTTCACATGACTTTCATTAGCATTGCTATTGAGTCACACTAGTGGTTCATCACTTTGTCTCATGTACACACACACTGATACAAAGTCTGAGGTGAAGGTGCTAACAAGGATTTGAGGTTGTAACTGGCTCGTTTTGGTCTCACCCTTCCCAGGATCCATCAGGTCTCTGAACCGTCCTGCAGTACTCCAGCCCTTCTCTCAGAGTTGACCTGAAGACGACACAGTAAACTCAGAGGGTCCTCCTGAACTTCAGTAAGAACCGAGAAACTATGTGTTCAAGTCATGTAGAGTAGTTATTAGATCAGCTTTGAGTTTAGTTTAAACCGTTTCGCATGAACTGTGGACGGTAACGGGAGAATCGTGTTATGGTATTCTCCAGAAAGCCCACCGTGGACCCTTTTGCACATACAGAGATGCTGCATTTGGTTTAGGCAGGGGAGAACAGTAAATGGGCAGCTTGTGCAGGAGGTAGGACAGATGACACGAAGTCCAGTTAATGTCCAACCTGATGTTTGCTTGCACACCTGCCCATCTGTATGGTGATGCGCAGAGTTCAGGCTGCAGTGGATGTGTGAAAACAGCTTTAGCAAACAGTAAAACTCCCAACAGTGTGTTTAAACTACCTTATCTCCCCGGCACGGTGATCGGGGAAGGCTTTCTGGAAGTGCCTCAGAGCCTGCATAACCGCTGAGGTGCACTCCACGTATGTGTAATCTATCATGATGTCACCTAAGTGTAAGAGAGAGAAAAACAGACATTTCACAACATGTTCTCTGCATCCTTAAATAAGCCCGTCTTTGACTTTCTGCCCTTTGCTACCGGAAGGATCGTTGCCACATTTCCAGCAATGAAAACAAAGATTTCCACTCTCTAAATATCATATTTATATTTAGTGCTTTCCTTTGTTTGATATCTACATATTTGCAGCTTGAGTCACTCAGAGTTCTGTCAGCAGCAGCAGGTTTTCACTCACCAAACACCTCAGAGGGGTTGAGCAGCTCCAGGAGTCTCCCTCCTCTCTTAGTTTCATATGTGGCAAATCCACCATCTGCGTTTCTCATGCTTAGCAGCTACAAAGAGAAGAAGCACAGTGAACAGATGAAGAAGATGAGGTCAGGTTTTCAGTTCAAATTGCAGTCAAATTGCTTTTAATGGGAAAAGGCAGCAAGACCCCAAAGGAAGCCTGTGATAAATCTGCACATTTTTAGATATTCTCCATCTTTCACAATGCTACACAAGTCTATTCTATACAGTGCAGTTCAGTAACATCAAATATAACCAGCAGTAGTGTAAAATGAGCTACACAAGGCAGCATAAGAGAGTGGAATAGAACAAAATAATTAGAAATGAAGAGAAAAATTGCAAAAACGGAAATCCTGTTTTATTTGCTCTGTTACGCCAGATGATGTTTCCAATGCCGACCAAATATATTCTTTGTATTTTACTGTTAATTGCCAAGAAAATTATAACTGGAAGAATGTGAAATCATCAGCTGTAACTGAGCGGAAACAGAAAGAGTTTCAAAAAAAGAAATTAAGAGAAACATTTACAAGTTACAACGTAGTTTAATAACTGAGTGATTATTTGGTTTAAAAGGCAAGCGGAGAAGTCTTCGACCTGCACATCTCTGGAGCATAAAAGAAAATGCTTCCCCATGTTTAGTTTACCAGCTAGAATCCTATTTTTAATATTTGTCAACACGAACAGCAGAATGAGGTGTTGAACTGATTAAGTTTCCCTTTTCCTTCTCTGCAGACTCACCACGCTGACGGCGTCGTACAGACGCTCGGAGGCGACCGGCTGCCCGATGGAGGGACAGAGCTCCTGCAGCAGCATCAGTGACTTCAGGCCTTCAGCTGTGCAGTCAGCCACAATCCAACCACAGTCACGCGTGCTGAAGGGGAAACCTCCCTGAAAGAGACAAGTACAGAGATGCAGTGCTTATTCTACACATGTATGCATTCAGTTTTTAAACTATTTCATTTATGTTGGAAGGCGTCTGAATATTTATTTAAAGTTATTAAAGATACTAATGCATAAATCGATGAAAAGTGGCCATTGGGTGATGTAATCTGTACCTTGTTCATTTGTCTGTAGTACTTTTGATATTCAGGAGGATTCTCGGGGATCTGTCAGAGCAGCAAAACAGGTCAGACATTAAAAATCAGCCTTTATAAAAACCTTCCTGAAGAAAGTATTTCAACTTGGTAGCCAGCTTAAAAGGTCACCAAACATGTGGGCGCCAGGGTGGCTCAGGGCGTGAGCGGGCGACCATATATGCCATGTGGTGGTGCGGGCGGCGCAGGTTAGATTCCCGACCTGTCGCCCTTTCCCGCGTGTCGTCCCCGTCTCTCTCCTCCCACTTTCCTGTCTCTGTCCACTTACACAACTATCAATAAAGCCATGAAAAGGCCAAAAAAATATCTTTAAAAAAAAAAAAGTCACCAAACATGTATTTGGCCAGTTATTTTAAGGCCTTATCTAAATTAACTTAAATTTCAATGGTCACCAGGACACAGAAGCTGCATGTCAACAATAACCTGTCAAATCTGATGAAAACCACTTAAATATTTGCAGACTTTTCCCCAAAATCATGTTTTAAGGAGCCAGTTTTCCCTGGAAGTTATACTTAAGTGGTTAATCAAGGTGCCTATAGCTGTTTCCATTGTCTGATTTGTTACAAACTCATCTAGGTTCCTAACCCAGACAGCAACCATCATTCATGCTTCTATAATGACAGGAGGCTGAAGTGCATGTTTAGCTGTACCTGCGTGATGGTGAGAAACTGATGAGCGTCTCGAAGGCATTCGGCCAGTTTAGGGTCATCCTGGGCTCCTGCCTGAATACAAAACAAGTTTCTATTCTTGTTCTTCAAGGTCATCAGTGACCTTTGACTAAATGACATTGGTGACATTTCTGTTTTCAGGTTCTAAGGTTGACAGAACTGATCCTGTGTGTAGGACTTCCTGGTGCTCAGTCTTTGTCTGACACACAGACCTGAATTTGAGTTCCACATATACCATCATATCATCTTTAACAGATATCATATTAACATATGACATATGTTATTTAACTTAAAACAACAAGACCCTGAATGTGCTTCGGTTGAAATCACTGTGAACAATAGAGGTCATTTTTGTGTTACCTCGAGGAAAGCCTGAACCGCGAAGCAAGTGTCCCACAGCTGAGATCCATTTGTCCCCTGTGTCAGAAAAAACAGTCCGAGCGGTCAAACACTCAGATTAAGACAGATGAACACAGATTCAAACTGTTTGTCCGTAGTTCCTAAAATCTGTTTGGTCCACATGTTTCCCTGAAAGAAGCAAAACCAAGATGGAACAAATTCTCACCTGCATTTTCATCCCATCCAGTCCCAACCTGGAACACAGAGAAGTTTCCGTTAGTTTTTCTTCTGCATGACACACTAAAGTAAAAAGAAGTTTGGTTAGTTTTATTACTGAATTGTTAGACAGCGGCTGACTGACCAGAGGTAGTCTGGGATCCTGGACACATGCTCCTGAAAGGCCGGAGAGGACGGACCCTCGACATACCAGCGAACCAGCATGTTGATAGTCTTGGAGATCTGAGGAGGACAAATATTCACGCTGCTCCTTTTGTCTTCTGTTGTCAGTTTAAATAAGACAGTTTGTGGTACTTTTGCACACAGGAAGCTTAAACTGCACTAAATCTGTGTTCTTTGCTTCGGGCATCTGTGTAATCGTTACCGGTCCGATGCTGATGCATTTAGTGAAGCGGTCATCAGCCTCGATGTGCTCGTACAGCTCTTTGACCGCTCTTCCTCTCAGCGTGGTGCTGTGGTGGGCTTCGTACATGTTTAACAACACTGCAGGGCACAAGGGACAAAGTCACAGAAGACACTCATTATTATTATCACCGTGTAAACTGCCCTCCAGCCTGTGTGCTCTCTTTGCTGTTCTGAAAAACATCTGCGAGACTTCACTTTGTTTAAACCGTTTGATGAACCAGTTCTTCTTAGCGTCTACGAGCTGCCTGTTTTATATCTACGGTCACTGCAGGCAGTGGTACGTGCAGCCATTCAGACTTACTGTAGGCGACTGTGAGCAGCGTGCTGTGAGGGGTGTACAAGTCACACGCTGCCACATTGTTCCTCTGAGCGGGCCAGTTTATAGATGTGTAGTCCTGCACGTAAAGCTCCTAGAGAACAAAGAGCAAAGACAGCCGTCATTCATACATATACAGACTACTGAGGAGGAGGACAACTTAGAGGAGAAACCCAGGCTCATATCAATCCTGTCAGACTAATATAACATTAAGATGATGTCATAGCTACAAACTGGCAGGTCTTGGATCCAAAGCACAACACCTACTCCGTTTCTAATGGATTTGTCTGTGTTGTGTTTGAGGATGGCGCCCCCTTGTGGAACACGGTGGCCCGCATACCTCTCTGAGGCTGAGGACTAGGGCGTCTTCATCTGCAGCCAGTCTGACAGCGTAACAGTAGCTCATCGGGAGGTAAACCTGCCGGCAGTGACACCACAAGGTGGAGGGGTGGGCCGGCATCCAGGTCGGGAAGAGCCTGGAAGGGAGAGAAACATTCATACATGAGGGAAAATGATCACTCTGCTTTTACGTTCTTCTCATGAAAACCACAGAGGGTCAGAGTCCTCACCAATGACACCTCAAACAGCTAAACTCCTGTTTCACAGAGTTGCACATGAGCAACATCCCACACTCACCACATCTCTGGGAGGAGCGTGTTCATTCCCTCCCAGCTGTAGACGTTTAAAATGGCCAACCAGAATTTACCCCACGAGGGGATCCCAGCTGCTCCACCTGTACCAAATAAACAGAAAGCTCTGATAAACTCAGAATACCACACTGTGGAGAGGAGCCCACTATGTTTTTCTGTTTCTTCAGACCTTTGCTGTGCAGGTTGTTCCTGGCTCGAACCATATCTGGGTCATCAGGATCCACTCCCAGGATCCTGAGCGAGGTGTAACTCAGCGCTGTGCCAAAGACGGTGGACCTATCTTCAACATGTCTGCGGGACAGTGACAAACATGCACACTGAGGGTCGGCTGAGGAGATCCTGTGCCTCTCTGTGGAGGCTTGTTTGCTTGTAAGGAGTCAAAAAGTAAGTTGGATATTTTTCTGCTTTTTAACCAATAAAGTGAAACTATGATAATCTATTTTGTGAGAGTGCAGAGTTTTGTTTGTCTCTATATTTGTTGGTTTCCTGCTTTCTAATTTAAATTCGGTATGGGATTTGATTTTAATTGTTTAATTGCCATCTGCTGGATATTAAAAGATTAAAAAAAAGAAACATGCTGTTGACTTACAGACCCCATCCTCCATCTGGGAGCTGGACTGAGCGCAGATATCTCACCATCTCCTTCTTCCAGGCCTCAGGCAGAGAGATCTTAGCTACATGGCAAGTTATCAAGAGACCTGTGGAAGCAAAAGGACAGCACCTCACCCCAAGGCACTTTTTACTGTAAGCTAAAGATCCCACAATATTAGAAAGAAATCCCAAAAATCACATGAGCAAGCACTTGGTGACAGTGGGAAGGAAAAACTCCCTTTTACAAGGAATAACCAGGTTCATGGAGGAAGACAGGACGAAAGACACACTGTGGAAGAGAGCCAGAGATTAATGATTGATCTGAACAAATGATTAAATGCACTGGTGTATAAACAGAGTGCATCATGGGAAGCCCACAGCAGCCTAGGCCTATTGCAGCATAACTAAAGGATGGCTTAGGGTCACCTGATCCAGTCCTAACTATAAGCTTGATCAAAGAGAAGAGTTGTAAGCCTATTCTTAAAAATAGAGGGTGTCTGTCTCCCTGATCCAAACTGAGAGTTGGTTTGGAGACCCTGAATGTGAAAAGCTCCAAGATTCCTCACAGTGTTCCTGGAGGCCATGGGAATGTCATCCAATTACCTGGTTAAACACCATGTTTCTATCTGAATCACCTTTATTTTAAAAAGGGACATTTCGCCAATAAAAATGGTCAGCTGGAGGTTGAAGATTAGACTGTCAGGGATACTTTACTTTCTTTCAGTCAGCACAGAAGAAGAGGAGGACTTGACTCACCCGGGAGCAGGAAGAGGGGCCCTCCGTAGTCTCCTGCCCAGTGACCGTCCTCAGCCTGCAGGTGACTGTAGAAGCGCATGCCTTTCACAGCAGCATCCACAGCAGTGAGGGCACCCGGGGAGTCGGGCACAAACTTGCTCTTGGAGAGAATCAGTGAAGGTTTACTGTGGACATCCACGAGGTCTGAAGATACCAACACCTACTGCACCACTCTGACAGCACTAAAGATCATTCAGAGCCTACCGTGTCCAAGCCGAGTGAAAGGGCCTCCAGCATGCTCTGCGCTCCGTCTGCGCTCTCCTGATCTTCCAGGTAGCGCCACGTCTGCCGGCCCTCCACATTGGTCAGCCTCCAGCGGCTCAGGTCTGTGGCTGGCTCCGTCTTGTACGGCCCGCCTCGCCTCCGCAGGTACCTTTCAGAGACCAAGCATTGTAATGGACAGTCAACTCCAAAAATATTTGGACAGTGACACACTCTATACACCGCATCAGTAGATTTTAAATCCAACAATCACGATGTGGCTGAAGGGCAGACTTTCAGCTTTATTTAAACTTAAAACTTAACCAAAGCAGTTTGTTAACTGCTCAGAAATTACAGTCACTTCATACATAGTAATTAAAAACGTAATTGGCCGTCAAGCAGCTTCATGAACAGGTGAGGCCTGGCCCCGCCCCCTTGCATCCAAATTTTAGGTAACAAATCAAAAGGTACACCCCAAAAATGATCTCTAAGTTTATTAAAAAGTTTAGTTTATCTGGTGAATCTTAAAACAAAAACTTTTTTTTTTTAATAGTCTGTCACTTCAATACCATAACTGTTAAAGAAAAGTACTCACGTCTCCTCGGCCATAGCTGCTGTCACATCAGAGATGAACCCACCGCTCAAACACATGAATGAAATTCGTCTCAGCTGCTCCTGAAGCTCCGCCCCCTCTAGTGTCTCCATGGGAACTGTAGTGCTAAGCACAGTGACTTTAGCGAGTTCGGCGCGTCTAAAACGCTAATTCCCAGCAAGCCTTGCGGCACCCATCTGAGGATTTCTCCACATGGAAAGACATGAGCAGAGACTGGGCTGTCCAATCACAAGCCGACTGGGAGGAGAAATGGGCGGGACTTGCCCTGAAGTCCAATTAGAGTTGTCCTGACAAACATACACACGCGCTCACATGATAAGAGGGTCAAACAGAGGCTTTACGAGAAAAATAACTTTTATTCATTCATTTGATCATTTAGGGAAACAGACTGTAGAGTCTAAACCTCAATATTTAACAGACTAATATGATTTCTGTATAACCTACAAAACTTACAGAAACTCTTGAAAGCTTTACATCATAAACCCAAAGTCAGTGTTACAAAACCCAGAATAAAAATACACATTTTATTCCTCAGCACAAAAAAATAAGACCAGGCAACCTGTGGATCTGATCACAATACTGAAATGAAAAGGTGACATAATTCATGCAAGTCCAATCGGGATTGGTTTTCTTCGTGTCATCAATCATCGACGATGCTCATCAGGCCGCTCAGCTTCAGCCTGCAGACCAGCTCTTCCTCTTGGCTCGCCAAAATCTGCCTCTCCAGCTCCTTCAGCCGCCACGCCATAGATTCAGGAGCTCTCTTAGGCTGGGCTGCCTTCTCCTCATCAGGCTCCTGGAAAGACAAAAGGTTGTTTTCTTCATCTGTGGTAAAAAACATCAGATCTATGCAAGCGACAAGAAGTAGTCCTACCTGTGTGAAAGCCACCCCTCGAGTCTTGGCTGTGGGGCTTTGCATCACGGTAGTGGGCATGGACAGAAGCGTGGAGGACGGGAGGAAGAGCGGGGTGGTCAAGTGCTCCAAGGGGTCGCCATCCACCCAGCGCTGAAGCTGCTCCATGCTCCTGCAGAGAGGCAGAGTGTGTTTCAAATCACAATTTTGGCTTCGGTTGATTCTGAGTTCTTTTCCCAAAGCTCTTGCTTCTTCTTTGCATTACTAAGCTGTGATGTAGGCATACCTCTTGCTTTCAGCCTTCTCCTCCTCTAAGTTCTGCAGGACTTTGTGGGCCAGCAGCTCCTGTGCAGTAGGCGTGTGTGTGATGTCCAGCGGGGCTGATGGTGCCCAGACGGGCTCCACCAGGGTGTGGAACAACCTCTGC
>VOQJ01013618.1:44456-59003 GCA_015052665.1 Apistogramma diplotaenia | reverse complement strand
TACACATCAAGGTCACCCCCCCAAACACACACACACACACACACACACACACACGCACACACACACACACACCCCCGACCCCACGCACGCACACACGCACACACACACACACACACACACACACACGCACCCACACACCCACACACACACACACACACACACACACACACACACACACACGCACCCCTCCGGTAGCATTTTCTTTAACTACACATATATCATTGCCATTATGGCTATGACAAGCCTTGGTGAGCAGCAAAACAAGTCTCAGAGACACCCTGATTTTAGACTATTTTTTCAATATTTGACATAGTATGGTCATGTTCTCTGACACTGTCTTCACTGAGGACATTACTGCATCCTGTCAGTGTTTTGACTTGCAAACATTTGTTGTGTCTCCTAGAGACTATCTAGTGTGAAGTGTTTACTGAATAACTTTCAACAACCCCCAAAATACTTATAATTCTGTTACACTCACTGCAGTGTCCACTCAGTTGGAAATGAGGAAATGCTTCAGTTAACTTTTGTCAGTTTTTGCCATCTGAGGATGTGTGGCCAATGAAGTGCAGTGTGCCTCAGCAGTATGGGACATAAAATTCACTGAATCTTATCTGTTACAAAAGTCTTTAGTACAACCCCAATCTCATAAATCTTTTTATTGTAAGGTAAAGTAAATAATTACAGAGAAAACCCAACAGTCAAAACAACCTCCTCTGAGCAAGCACTTGGCGACAGTGGGAAGGAAAAACTCCCTTTAAACAGGAAGAAAGAACCAGCAGAACCAGGCTCAGGGAGGGGCAGTCATCTGCTGTGATCGGTTGGGGCGGAGGAGAGAGACACAGGACAAAAGACATGCTGTGGAAGAGAGACAGGGATTAATAATAAATAATAAATAAATGAACAATGGGCTATAAACAGAGTAAAAAAATAATGGCAACAAAAGGCTGGAAAAGTAATTAGTACTAAAAAGAAGCAGCTGAAGGAACATTTTGCAAAAATAATTAGGTTAACTGCAACAGGTTAGTAACATGACTGGGTATAAAAAAAAGAGCATGTTAGAGAGCCAGAGCTTCTCAGAGGTAAAGATAGGAAGATGTTCATCAATCTGAAAAAAAAAACAGAATCTACAAATTGCGGAACAATTTCAGAATGATGTTCCCTGAAGGAAAAAATGTATCTCATCATCCACAGTACATAATATCATCAAAACATTCAGGGAATCTAGAGAACTTTCTGTGTGCAAGGGGTCAGTATTGTTCATTAGTGATCTTCAGGCCTTCAGGTGACACTGCATTAAAAGCAGGAATGGTTCAGTCATGGAAATCACAGCATGGCCACTTTGAGAAATCACTGTCTGTGAAGACAGTTCACCATGCCATCCACAAATGCAAGTTAAAACTCTATCATGCAAATAAGGATTGGCACATTATGGAAATGCTGCCAATCCTTATTTTAAAATGGACTGAGGCGAAGTGGAAAATCGTCCTGTGCTCAGACAACTCAAATCTTGTGATAAAATTGCAGTGTTTACAATGAGTGACACTTCAGGAAAGTATACAACATGGGTAGCCTGGGCTGTGCTGATCACAAGACGTCTAATGAAAATGAAATACAACTGAACACTCACACCCTAAACAATCAGACAGGCACCAGATCAGTATCAACCCCCCAGCGGGTTGAGACAGACGGGGCAAACGCATCAAAACGACGCCTTTTCCAGATGAAACTGCGTCGTGTAAACGGGGCCTTAGGACATGGTCATTGACCGACTATTTGTATTCATCATTGCATGAGCCAAAGTGTGAGAAAAGGTGTGGGCCATTACTATCAGGGGTTTCAGGTGAAACCTTTGTGACACCTCACTCTTCTGAAAACGGGGGCACTTGCACATGTGCACTATGGTTGCAACTGCTACAGTTTTCTGCACATGCGCGGATTCACGAGTACTTCTTGTGCCGCTCAGTCTTTTAAACTTAACAGCCCTTCTTCAACAAAATGTTCATTTGCTACACCATCATGTTTTGTTCTGCACAATTACTGTGAGGCCACACACGAGGCTGTGGATGCACAATGTGTGCGTAGAACCATGGAGATCGACCATGACTTGCAGCCTCTCACACACAATAATAACTATCTCACAGATTGCAATGAGACTGAAGGGAAACACATCCCGCGCAGCCTACTGAGTCCCTCCACGCATGCACGTATCGCATAAACAAGCTGTGCGATATGAAAACAACGGCAACTTGTGGCCTTGCAATGGCAACTACATCGTTTTCGCCGTTTGAAGCAAACGGGGTGTAAACAGAAGGCGCAAACGCATCAAAACGACACAGTTTCCCCTGGAAATGTCGTGTAAACGGGGCTTGTGTTCACCTTAAAAAAGCTGAACTAAAGTGATGGGGGTTGAGGCACAAAGGATCTCAAAGGAGCTCAAAGGTTCACAGCCACCTTGCAGACCTTCCACTTCTGTTAAATGATGGTCTTTCATATTGACATAGATGGACACTTTCACTCCTCTTTCAAACTATCTGTTTTCCTGGTCCAAAATGTAAAAACTGGCATCCTCGAAGGAGTTCCCTTTCTCCTTTAGGTGCAGATGTGCAGCTGAGTCTTGTTGGGTTTCTCCAATGTAGAGGCCTGAGCACTCCTCACGACACTGCACAGCATACACTATGCTGTTTAGCTTGTGCCGAGGAGTTCTGTACTTGGGATGAACCAGTTTTTGTCTTAGAGTGTAATTGGGTCTGAAGCACCCTGGGATGTTATACTTGGAGAAAATTCTCCAGTTTCTTTGACAAACCTGCTACATCAGGGAAGACAGTGTTGTTCTGTTTATCACTCTTTTTCCTAGTTGGTGTCTGACCTTCTTATGCATCTTCACTGATTTGATGAAGGCCCAGTTGGGATAACCACATGTTTTAAGAGCTTGCGTTACATGTGTGCTCCTTTTCTTTCCCTTCTGCTTTAGAGGAAATGTTTTCTGCTCTGTGTTGCAAGCTCCTGATCACCCAGAGTTTAGTTTAGTGGGTGTGGAAGTCAGAGAGTAGGTGCTTGTCTGTATGTGTGGGCTTCTGGTTAACTTCCATTTTTAGGCTTCAAATCAGCAAAGATGCACAAAAACGAAGGTCTGACACCAACTAGGGAAAAAGAGAGAAAGAAATGTGTGCTTCGTATGTTTGATTTGGTAGAGTATTTACGTCAAATGCCCTTCCTGGAAAAAAACCCAAACAAACAGGAAAACCACTGAAGCTTGCTAATAAGTTCCATAGAAGCTCTCAGCCTGTTTCTTCTCTAAAATGGCTACAAATATGATCTAATTAAAGTTATTACTGCAGACCATGGTACACCAGATAATTTACTAATTCCTAAATAATATATTTGATAGCATTAAAAAGATGATTTCATGGAAATAAACGCTGCATATTTGATTGCAGCAGAAATGCATTTGCATTATTACATTTTGCATTATCCGTGTGATCCAGATTTTAGGTGTTACAAAAATACAGTAAAGCTGGCTGTAGTCCTGACCATTGAGACTCACTATGGCTTAGCCGCTGTAGATAATCATCATACCGTGAATGGAAGTGCTTTAATATGTTTTGATTTCCTGTTCACACTCAAGAAAAACAACTGTGGGCACTATCATTTGGTGTAAGAGCTCCTCTCAGAGCTGCCAGCTGGGTGCTCCACATCATCCAGCCTACTCCACAGCCGCTCAGCTGCTTCTGACCCACAATATGCCCGGGAAATTTGCCACCACTCCCACTTGAAGAATGAGCTGACAAGGTGAAAATGAAAAATGTCAGGTGCTAGCTTGGCAGCTTGCTGTATGATATAAAAACAAAAACCCTCATACAATCAAACCTGGGATGTTTTGATGCCTAAATACTGGTAGAAATCTTGTTTAATTCTAGTTTTTATTATAATTTATTTAATTGTAAATATGCTGAATCAATTAAAAATTTAATGACCCTATAAAGAAAAAAAAACTCATCATGAGTTGCACATCATTGAACAGCCAAATTAGCTGAATCAGTCACAAGGACATGACCTCGGTGTCATCAGGAGAAGCAATCCCTCAGCAGCAGCAATATGAATCACAAATACAACCTGCATTTTACAGTGTAGTTTACTTATTTAGGACTATTTAAATGTTAGCGTGTGGGTTTAGATCACCAAGTGATAGCCTGCAAAAGCTAACCTTCCTTCGTTTATGTTTAATTTTCCACTTCACGCCACAATAACACTTATTAACTTCTGCAAGTATATACATTACATAATATGAATGTGCTATGTGGGTGCTGTTGTCATGTGTTGACCTGCTGCTCTTTAACAACACAGCAAGAACAAGGCGAGAACACTTTTCCCCTGAATTTTTTGTTCATTTTCCCGAAACACAACCAGAAAAAAAAAACCTTAAGTCTTACAGAGATTATCTGCTGTGACTTTTTATTGGCAAACCATCAAAGTCTGCTAAAGTTGTGAAATTACACTTTTTGAATTATATAATTTGCAGCTCCCTCCATTGAGTTAATTGGTCATAAAATGTCATCTAATCTTCATCTAAGAAAAATCCTTTGAGCCTTTACTGAACACAGTCATTAAATATTTACAGTGTTCGCAGGAAAACTTGGATTTAACTGGTGGCATCAATTTGCCATCAATAAACTGAAACAAGCATTTTGTTTTTTCACCATGCTTCCTTACAGAACCACTTGCTTCAGCTATAATCTTAGGATGTCTGCTGTGGACGTCTCTCTTGAGATCAATTGACAGGATTGGGCTGAACTCTGAGGTCCGACTGGGCCTGCAAAAGTTTGTTTTCTCATTTTGATGCTCAGTGTTATTGTTCTGTTGTATGACTCAGCTTCCATTAAGCTTCAGGCAGCTGAAAGAGCCACGCTGACATTATCTCCTGAGAAATCCTAATGATAGTGATCTGTCCTCTCCTGGTCCGGGCTCACGATGCTGTTGCAAACATATTTCTACTCTGGAATAATGTTTTCAGATTTGTGTTGGTTTACCATAAACCTTGTGTGTCAAAGGATGCAAGTATGAGAAAGGTGATGTTGTGTCTAGAGTGTAGTGGCTTAATCCCGTATGTCCTGTGATGGATAGCATGCTCTGTGCAAACATGGGTCATAATTTGCTTATGATTTGTGTATGATTGGTGTATGTATGTGTTTGTAGTCATAAAGAGACGTGTTAAGATAAGCAATGGTACATTATAGTTTCCATAATAATAATTTGTAGCTCCTGACTAGTTTTTCCAGTAGCCTGCACTGAATTATCTGGTCATTATGGATAAGAAAAGCTGGGACCCTTTAGCTAGACCAATTTATACAAACCTGGTCTCATTACCAAAGGTTCATATGAATGTTAGCTCGGACCTTTCGGGAAACTCTCTGGGTGCTCTTTAAAGTCATTGTGAACAGTGAGTGAAAACCAGTAAGTGAAAAGTGAAACTTGAATAGGGCAGACAAACCATGGACTCCTGGTTATTTATCTTATAATTACAGCACTTTATCTTATTTATTACAGCACCAGCAACCCATCATGTATCTTTGTCCACAGGATCTGTAATTTAAGTACTTCCCATTTAAGTGAACACTGTAAACATTCAAGTTGGCCTCTCCTCTTTTGCATCAAGTTTTTTATGCAAATCAGAGGTGTCCAACATGGCTCAACTCATGTAAAAACTGCAAGACTTCTCTCATCTCTCATCGTGCTTTTTTTCCCTCTGAACTGAGGAAGACAAAGGGCACCAATCAGTCACCTATTGTTATAATCCAGAAATATCCCTGAGCACGACACCAAAGTCCCTACCATTGGCTTTAGCGTTATTTAAAAAGTCTGTTTACGCTCATGATCCAGTATTCCCACGACCATCCAGGGATTAACGTAATCTTTGAGATGTCAGCAGCTTTGACAAAAAGGCAGTATTTACTGTATGCACTGAAAAAGACAATGGCACTGTTTACATACAGATACAGATATTTTGAGAGTTCACCTTTTCTCTTTCTTTTGCAGATGCTGCCAGCAGCCTGCAGCTTGTTGGCTCAGCGGAACGCTGGTAGATGTGAGAACAAACTCTGCCAAACAGCTAAACAGCTGTTTACCAGTGTAATAATCTAAAGATGACCTGGGGGTGGGGGGTGGGGTGGTTTTTTTGTTGTTTACTTTAAAAAATAAACAAACAAAAAACAAGTGTATTTAAAAGTAAGCATTATAGATGCTGGCACTATTGGTCCAAGTCAGATGATCTGTTTAGCATCACAGGAAAAGAGGAGGAACCACAAGCCAGAATGTTATCAGTGCAGCAGTGATGACAGAGCTGTGTGGTGTGGTGTTTGTGCATTTTAAATTATAATCTTCACTGCAGAAGAATTCAGTAATGTGTGTCGTCAGACGCTCAACAAATTGTATCCGGTAAATGTTGCAATTATCACTTCTGGTAAATACACATCTTGTTTTCTTTGACTGGACACTAACCTTCCAACTAAACTTCACAGACTACACAAGAAAGTATGTAGTATATAGTGAATTACATGGAAGTGTACCATTGTGAGTACCCGAACTGAGACACATGATCTGTCTTTATGTTAAGCTCGGCTAATCTCTCTTTGCCAAAGCTTCAAATTTACCGTGCAGGCAGGAGGGTGGGATCAGCCCTCATGTTCCCTCCATGTATGACTTCATGTAAATCGCGGTATGTAATTTAAAAAATATATTTCTGGTTATTTTAGTTTGACCCTAATAGGGGATTCCCCTGAATGTTTTTGTTTCCTGATGTGGCCTATGTGCGTGTGCGTGTGTGTTAGGTGATAAATGTGAAGAGGAGCTCCACTTCAGTAAAAAGACAAACAAAAAAAAAAGATGCTAAACCACAACTGCAGGCGCTCTAATGCAGCTCTGTAGGGAGAGGATCTCAGTCATTCAACACCAGCCCCAAATAAGATTACAGTGCAGAAAATACCAAGGTTATCAAATTCTCTGCTGTGTTTCCCACAGCTCTTCATCCTACATGAAAGAGCAAAGAGCAGTGAGTGCCCCCTCTCTGCTCCTCTCAAAATATAAAGGCTAGAAATGTAATTCAAGTGGCATGTTGACATTTTTAATATTCACTTAATATCTGCCCAGCTCAGCGATCAGCACTTGACTTGGATGAAAGCTTTACAGCTCCTCCCACAGATGGTTTTGCAGTAAAAATTTCCAGCAGCCCACGCATCACAGAATTATAAGCAGATCTATTTGTAGACAAATGTGTGAATCCACATCCTGTTGTTTAAAGGTTGGTGAGCAGGGCTGGGTGTTAAGTGCTAAATTTACTGCTAAATTCCTTTTAAAAAAAGATTCTTCATGAGTCTCAGTTTCTCCTTGAGGATGTGCGGGTACTGTAGATGCTCACTCATGGTTTAGAACTGGATCAGTTCTTCATCGTGTGGTTTGACAGCATTAATGGAGAAGCTGGTTGACAGCAGCTCGTACAGTAACGTCTCTGTTTGATCACAGCTTCAATATTAAATATTGATGCTTTATATTCTATTAGGTATTCAATACAAATTTCTAATTAGTCTACATGGGTGATGATTAGTAGAATACAATGTGGAATGGCAGAGTATGCTTATTACTGCATAAACAAGGCTCCCACTATACAATTAACTCACCTCATATTCAGAGGAACTGAGAAGAATAAAATGAGACCTGAATAATTACAGCTTTCAAAGCCCAAGTCAGCAGCTACCTTTGAAATCCGGCTCTTGTTCTTGTTCACCTCAGCAGCACTGAACACTTCCTCAGTTCAGCATACAAAGGCAACACAGAGGAAACCGGTGAAGAATCAGTGAAAGTGAAAGAATATAATTAGATGGAAAAATAGGAGAGCGGCATCAGTTAGGGACTGACTGCACAGATGAGAGAAGAAATAAAAGAAATGGAAGGAGAGGTGGGGAAAAGATGTGGGTTAATGACAAAACTCTGAATCGAATCTGCTTAAGAGGAGTGGTCAAACCGGAATCAAAGGACTTGATGTGGCCTCTTGTGCATTTATTGCTTCAGGATGGGTCTTTTAAGTCACAGCCCATTTTGCTGCGATGTTCCTTTGAAGAGACGCTTTGGAAAAGCAGGTCCTGATGAGTAAAAGAAAACTGGGTCAAACATGTAGTTTCAGCTCTCTGTGGGAGAAGATGTTGTGCTCCGGCTTTGGCTTCTTTGATGTCGGCTCAGTGATTTTGGAGGCTGTCAGGAGCCAGTGTTGTAATAGAAAGAATTAATAATCAAGCCTAATTCTATAGCTGGGTACATCATAATTCACTATGCACAGCTTGCATACTTACGCTGCGCGTTTGAATTCTGACTGCACGTCATTCATCATCGCTCCACACAAAGAAATTGGGTTGGGACCGACTGGTCCTCGCACAACAGTTTGGATGCCACTAATCAGACTCTGACACACTTTGGGGAATAATATGCAAAAATATTCTAGATGCTGGTGATTAGACAGCAGAGGCATTTCATCTCATTTCATCAACTTATTCTTATTCATGCATCACTGTTTGTCTTATTGTCTATAGCTCGTGTCGTGCATAATTTATTGCTGATTTAAGCAAAAAAAAAAAGTATGTATTTACATTTCACTGCTGTGCATTGGTTTGCAAGGACAGGCAAGACTCGCTTTTTAAATTGGCGTTTTCAGGGTTGTAAGACTTTAAACACACACACACACACACACACACACACACACACACACACACACACACACACACTGGCTTAATTATGCCAAACTGTCACTGGCTTTTTAAAAATTCCTACATTTAGATGTCACAAACATTTCTGCTGAATGTTTGTGACATTCAGCAGAAAAATCTGGAGAAAGCCAATGATTTGGTTACCCTCATAGTCTCCTTATAAATAAATTAGGTTTGCACCGTTCTGGCAGTAATCAGCTGCTGACAGCAGGGATTATTCTGCCATGGTTTCAGTGCCATGGCTTCTTTTAGAAATGACTGACTTTTCCACAACAGCAACAGAGTGAACATCTCATGGAACATGACAAGAAAGAGGGCATATTTTGCATTTTCATTTAGGGTGTCTTATTAGTCAGTTTATTAAATGTCACAGATGTAGGATAACACATCTCGCAGCTCCCAAGAGCAGCAGTTTTACCTTTATGAAGGTAATAATGTTTCCATTTAGTTTTATAGAGATGTTGATTCAATTTATGTGGTCACTCTGGAAGTTGCAGCTTGTTTTCTAATGTACTAAGATATATTTATAATGTTAGATCCACTACAAATCTGCATCTTTTTGTGTGCGTGCATGCGTGTGCATGTGTGGGTGTGTGCGTGCATGTGTGTGTGTGTGCAGGGAGTATTTATGCTCTGTAATAGCTCTTTACTGTATCTGCCACACAGCTGTGCATAAAGAAAATGTGTTTCCCAGTGTCCATAAAACAAACCCCACCATCAAGCAACCCATGGGGATTTGTTGGTATAAAGGACCAACCTTAAGGCTGACATCTGCTCCTCCCACTGGAAAAAAAATGTGTAGGCAGGTTACTTCTGCTTCACTGGACTGTGCTGTATTCACATTGCATGCATGCCTGCATGTCTTGCTGCAGAACTCTTTGGGTTCAGCAACTCTCAATCATAAAAAATCTTTGACGGAAATATGGAGAGATATGTACTGTAATAGGGAGTCATGTAGGTCCTCTGAAGCTTTTGAAATATCCAGCGCATGGTGTAAACACTGTGAGAAAGACATCATCTTCTTAAATGCCTCAAGCTATGAACAATTCCTATGAATAACAATCATTCCTCAGCTCGGCAGGACTGTAGGCACTTCAAAAACCAATATTCTCTTTGGCCTTTTAATTAGAATGTGACAACCCTGGGAACAAAAATAACACTATCTGTAATGCTTGAGTCACAAAGAAGGATGAGTGAGATTTGTGAAAATTGTTTTACCCAAAGACACCCTCCTTCCCTGTCATTTCTTTATAGCACATTTGTTGTCCCTAAAAAGAAACTGAAAATTTATTTCAAAGGGTCCTCTGCCTCTTGCCGCCTCAAGTTCCTTTCAAGCCATCCAAGGTCTGAGAGGAAGCGTGATATTTTATTAATAAGATAAATCCCCGCACTCCACGGCCACTTGCTTTTTTTCAAGAGCTCTACTGAACGTGAAGGAAGCTGTTGGCAGATTCAAGGTTACAAAGAACCATTGTGTATATGTGTGTGTGTATGTGTATGTGCCGCATGTGTGTACATTTGTTTGTTTGTTTACACAAATGGAGGGCTATTGGTACCACAGGAAATAATTACAGCAATGTGAGATGCATCATTCTTGATTGTGCGCCAGAAACCAAGAGGCAATAAAAAGAGTTCCACACTGAGCAGCAGATGAGAGCCCAATGAAATATGAGCATGCATTATTAACATGAGAAGAAAATAATTAAGGACAATTTTAATCTGTCATTTGAATTGTCATGATTAAATTATGAAGCTATTCATCGATGCACTCTCACATACACATACAGTTTATTTGGGGCAACTGAATCATCAAGTTGTCTCCTTTATTATTCTGATTTACACTTCACTGATGCTGCAGTCAGTGTCATGGCTGATATTGTATTTATCCATCAATTTAACAATCCACCCTCTATCTATGCTTTCATCCATCATAGATCCATCTAACCAGCCATCCTTCAAAACACCTGTCATTCTAACAGCCATCTTTTTAACCTTCTGTCCTTCTGCTCTACATTCATAAGCCAACCTTCAACCATACATCCACAGGTTCAAGTATACAGTCGTATAAACATACATAAACATACAGTAGTTGACTTGAACATTGTTTTTGGCACTATTGTCACACATTACTTTGATACTTTGACAAATAATTTATATGATCTGCACTCAAATAAGACAAGACGTGCCATCCACGTGGTAATATTTCCACGACCAGAATGCTTCATGTGTTCACGTTAAATTCACCTGGATTACTTCTTTGCCCTCACAATGCACGTGACAGTCTTGATTAAGTGCTTCATATAGAGGAAAATGCATTTCTTATTCAACACGCCTTCCATCATTCAGCACCCTTCGTGTTTGTTCCTATGGCAACAAATTTCAGTGCGGGAACTAATGCATTTTAAAATTCGTCACTGAAGGGAACATTATTTTGCACTTATTTATCACAGCGAGTTCAAGCATAAAGTTTGAGCTGTCAGTGAAATGGGGCAATTGGAAGTAAACAGATGAGACCGCTTTTGTAAAATCACCCAGTGAGCATTTTCCGCTCATTTTCCCTAAATCCTTTTAACCTGAGGCTTTGAAAAGTAAACAAAGTTTTACGCACGGGTCAATCTACGTGTCGCTGGAGACACTAATGCTTGTGACAATAAAGTGAGGGTCCCCGGGGATCGAGACCTCCTTTTTGCAGGTGCATGTTGAACTGGGATGACCGAATACCCGAGTGGTTCGATTTCAGACTCCATGCAAACACGCTCTAGCAGGGAGACCTGCTTCAGCTGGCTCTGCTGCTTGTCAGACTGCTTCCTGCCTTTCTTTACTACTACTGTCAGATAAAGGCTTACAAAAACAAAACAGTTGCACCGTGGGTGAAGGGAAAAGATACCACCAGGACTGTTGGGTCACATGAGGACTGCTGGCTTAGGGATTACAAAAAAAGTGCAGAATGAAGTGATGTGAAAAGATTTTTTTTCTCAGGATTTAGCCTGATATAACAGCCCTTGAGAAGAATTTCCCTGGCAGTTTCTTAACTTGACAGATGCCTTTTCTGGTGGCTATTGAGAGAGAGAACGTTTAAGAGTCACAACAAAGATCTGCCGAAATGCATTAAGGACACTCGTGGCCTCAGACAAAATACTGTCAGTGCTGGCAGTGCACAAACTGCTGACAGACTCAGTGCTAGTAAAGCTGAGGTGTTACAAGACTGTGAAACAGCCAGTGGCACCTTCTCTACTATTAGCATATTCATGTGCAAGAACGGATTCTGAATGACACAACCAAACACACACACGCAGCAGCTGCAACCCCGGGCTTGGTACTAACTTTAATGATATATGAAATCGTTAAACATTGAGAAATGCTATATCAGCTGGACACAGTGCTGAAAGCCACCTTTAAAAAAATGTCTGTTTGTAAAATAAAATGCTGAGATCACAACTGTGAAAAACAATGTTCCTTTGCGGCCAATTTAAGATATCATCGATATATTTATTTGCATGTGTACTGTAGTACCACTGTGGCCAATGAAACAGCAGCTGCAAGAGCAGTTTCATCCAACTAAAGACTGGTTTAAAATGCAGTCCTCAATCACTGACTATTTAGGTTGCTACACATTAGTTACACAGGTTGTCAGAGTGATGAATTGCCTTGGAAAAAAGTGTTTTTTCAATTCAGGTCAAACACAAAACTATTAATAAAGACACTAAAACCATTTTTCAATAAATGTTTAGCCTCAAACTCTACAGTACATCTAAATCAATTTCAGCTTTATTCTAAAAAAAGACCAGTCACAAATAAATGTCAAAAGTGATTTGAGATCATACATAATCTAGATATCATATTAGTAGGCAGATTTTCCTATGCCATCTTGTTATCATTATAATATTGAAGTTAACCTCTGTAAATAACTGCAGGTACTGTAAATTATGCACAGAAATAGAAACAACAGCATACAGAAAACCAGTTGCAGGTAATCTAATGTTGCATCACAGCAGCTCCAAAGTCCTGAAATACAAGTCTAGAATTTGAACTACTTATCATTTCCTAAAGTTACATTTTTACACTCTTCTGTGAAACCTTCACATCCTGCTTCTCTGAGCAGCATGTGAGAAATGGACAGTAAAAGTGTATAAATGTTCATTTCATAAAAAAAGAAAAAAATAAGAAAAACATTAACACATAATGGTTTCCACTAGTTCAGAAAGCCAAATTGGATTGGGTGACATTTATATGGTAAAAAGCCTTCCATGTCCTGTCTTCCCTACAGCAGTAAACTGGTTAGTGATCCATTTAGGTGACATTAAACAGACGGTAACAAAAGGCTGGCATTCAGCAGGACCATTATGATGTCTCACCAGAGAATAAACAAAAGAGATTAACAGATGAAAGAACAATAACTGACCTGGCTCTGGGTTTCAGCTCTGAGATTCCATAAACCTCCTTATAGGAGGTGGGTTGTTTCCACCTTAAAACTCCCTCTTTACCATATTTATACTACTGTATTTTCCAGACTATAAGACGCAATTTTTTCATAGATTGATGGGGGTGCATCTAATACTCCTGAGCGACTAATATGTGAAATCATTAACACTATGTTAAGAGTCATTACTTTATTTTTATGCTGCGCTTACTCATTTGTTGTGGTAGCTGGAGAATTCTGGGGACTCAGAAAGACTGACGACCAGTCTAATGAAAGCAACGCAGAGAGGAAGTAGCTCTTTGTCTGCGTCCGGAGTTGTTTATGTGACACAGAGGATGAAGAATTCAGTGAGTGAGCTTGATGGTTTGGTAACCTTGTTAGCATGTTCTTTATGCTATAGTTATCTGAATAACTGTTACGTGAACATAGCAGGCACGTACTCAGTTCATTGTTAATGCTTCATGCAACTGAATGTGTTACGTTAGCCTGTTAGCCCTGTTGTTCTCTAATTCATTATTATTTTAAATTGCCTTTCAAGATGAAATGTCTGTTCTTGGTCTCAAATTTTATCAAATCATTTTTCCCAAAAACTGCGTCTTATAGTCTGGTGCGTCGAATATATGTTTTTTTATTAATTATTATGCATTTTTTTGGCTCCTGCGACCATACTCTGGTGCGACGTGTAGTCCGAAAAATAGGGTAATAATGGCTACTTCATCCAGCTACTTCAGCAGCCAGAGGAAGAAATGGTAGCATCAAGATGCTACTTCTTGGCTATATATTTTAGCTGCTGTAAACTGGGCCTTCAAACTCCATTCAGGACAATCCTGGCCTATCCTGGTTACTGCAACACATCAGTGGATTTAAATAAAATTCACCTGGTCAGGCCTTGTTACCAGCTGTTTCCATACTTATTCATCCATGTGCAGCAGAGTTTTACTGCTGAGCTAAAGTCCAACAGTCACCCATTCCCTTACTATCTCACATGTCTTGTCACTCTTGCTATTAGCTAATAAATGTTTTATATATAATGGCGCCAGGCTTGTTTACTCAACTTTGCTCTCATTCATTGACCCTATCTGGTATTATGCTCCACCTGAGTTCAAGTTAATGGCCTCTGGTGTTAATGTGTGAGTTGTGGAAACCTGTCTGATCACCATGAGAAATGGTTTTGTTGTTCAAACAGATTTTACAATGATTGCAATGGTTTCCACCTCATTCTGTGTATCTAAATAACACTTTCGTTTGCTGGATTTTATTAGGTGTGTGTGTGTGTGTGTGTGTGTGTGTGTGTGTGTGTGTGTGTGTGTGTGTGTGTGTGTGTGTGTGTGTGTGTGTGTGTGTGTGTGTGTGCGCCGACGGCTCTTGTGGGGGAGG
>VOQJ01013618.1:19882-33577 GCA_015052665.1 Apistogramma diplotaenia | reverse complement strand
TTTTTTTTTTTTCTTTATCTTTTTTTTTTTTTCCCCCCCCTGCCTTTTTTTTTTTTTTTTTGCAGTGGAATACATCAAAGGTGGTCTAAATTAGTAACGTGCACTAGTACTGAGTAGGTGGAAAAGAGATTTTTGCCACAGCAGGCAACTATTCCCAGCAAAGTACCTCTTAGAAGAAACCCCTAGGAGATGTTGGATATGAGAACAAAGTAACGTGCCATTTTAAAGGTGGTCAAATATATGTATGTGATGTGTTCATGAAAAAGACATTTAACAGTCATGTATTAATTAATTTGACAGTTTCGTTCATCTTCATAATGGGATGTCTTTTTTGTGATTGGTGATTTATTATGATTTTATAACTTTATGGTCCTCTTTCCATTAGTTTGTGCAGTTCCTCCTTCTGTTATTATGATGTTAAACTCGTGTTTGTTTCATCTGTTTAATTATGCTGTGTCTACAGTTAGAGTCTTTTATGTAATTCTAGATTGACAGTGTTGGTAACTCTTACATATTCTGCCTTTTGCCAGTTCTAAACTCTGACATAGTCATGCAAAACACTGGCTTCTTATTTTAATGATTAAATGTTCTGAAGACTCATTGAGTGTGTGTGATTTCAGCGTCTTCTTAACCCGCGCACTCCGCTGTCATGCTGTCAAACCACTCACTGCTGCAATGCCTCTGTGGGTTTTTTTTAACATTACTTCAGCCTTTGAAGTCTGTTAAACCAGACAAGTGTTGAAGACAATGAAGACAAATGAAGACTTGCTGTTAAGCCTCATTATTGTAAATCACTCTGTTGCATAGATTTGCAGCCCTGGGCATTCAGACTTCAGAGGGGACGTCTGCAGTTGTCTTATTCATATTGGGTAAAGCAATTTATCTCATGTTTGAGTCTTATTGGTAATTTTAGTTCATCTGAATGGCAGACTGTCTCACCCGCTCATTTGATTCAGTCTACTGCAATCCAATGCAACAGACCTGTAATATTTTTTATGGCTCATAATCAGGTTTTTGTGCCTAAAAGTAGTAAATACAGCTCTGCAGTTGTTTGGCTCTGTGGTGTTGTGTTGAATTGCATTACATTTAAAGCCATTTTTATTGTTTCATCCAGCCCTGTTTATATATGGATGGATGAGGAGGACAGAACAGTAGACGGGCGTTGCAGACCAGCAAAGGATTAAATGCTGTGGTATGTGGCATTGGTCAGTGCCAGTAAATGTTTATTAAAATTGGAAACACCTTTCAATACAGTGCGGTCCAGCAAGGCAGCACCACTAAGAAGAGCTTTAAATACTCATAGAGTTGAATCATCACATCTCTGCAGAGTGAAGGAAGACTGAATGTTTCCACTCCATATAGTGGGTTTGACACCACTTATACACAATAAATGTATCACTTTATTCACTTTTGTAAGTTTGGGTTAACAGGGTGGATGCTGTAATGATTAAGTGGATATATGGGAATCTACAGTGTACTCTAATTTATTTTCCCTGCCCTGAACCTGCCTGGGTCACACCAAGACTTCCCTGTATGACCTTTGAAACTGTTGTATCAGCTTTCTTAGTGCTCTACAGCCATAGCACTTAATGTGATTCACCTTAGTTTGCAGTGACTGTAAATGATGCTGAGTAGGCCATCCATAAGCATATATTGGCATCTGGCTGGTGCATGGGCAGAGGGGGAAAGAGAAGATGAAAGAGCATTTTTCATTTGCTCACCTCTCATTGGTGGAAGCTCTCCAGGATGTTTACCTGGGCATTTTTTTAATGTGTTCACATCTGACTCTACTACAATTCACTTCATGTTAAATTCCATGTTAAAACATGATTCCCGGAGCAGATGTTTTCAGAATTTTAATATTTTTTAATAAAAAATGTATTCAATAGATTTTTCTGAACATGAAACTGTGATACCCATGTAATGCTTAAGATCATATTAAGATTTTAAAAATTGGATACAAAGTGCTCCATAAACTTCCATCTTTAGGTCTCTCAGATGTTTGAGTCTGGGTATTGGCTGGGTCACTCACCCTTTTCCCTTTCCCTGTCCTGCTTTGGCCGTATGCCTGGTTTACTGTTTACTGTTGTGACCCATCCATCATCACTAGAGTTGTGTGCAGGCTTTTTTGTTTGCATTTATCTATCCCTCAGTTTTTACTTGTTTTTTGATAACATGATGCTATCGCCACCATGCTTCACTGTGGGGATGGTATTATCCAGATGATGAGGGTTGCCTGTTTTTGTTTCCAAACACAGTACCTGAAGGTTTGCCCAAAATGACTTCTGTGTTTCTGCTCTGTCATAAAGGACTGATCCCTCCGGCAGAGTCCCCTCATCTCTCAGGGACACCTCTGGACTTGGTCACCTCCCAGAGACACAATTGTTTGGCTTTTCACTTTGGCTGCATGGTTAAACCTCTGAACCTGTAGAACTATAAATGTTCATCTGCATGAAGGTACATGTGAGTTTTTTCCATTGACTTTATAAAGCTGTGCATAATAAAGTAATCAAAGTGGCTGATTGATTTGATCCAAAACAAGATTTGAACATAATGTCATGGCTTGCACAAAAACAAACAAAGATTTGTGTTGAGTGTCTGTCAACACACACGTAGTGTCAACCTGTTTCTGTATATTTGAAACAACACTATCATGATGTGTTACATGTTGGGATATCAGAACATTAAGTGATTTGTCTAAAAACAACTGACAGAAAATTGAAGCCCAATAACAGAAACAAAAGGTTTCAGCTGGAAAACACAACAAAGGCATCCAGGACGGGGGGGGGGCAGGAACAGAACCATCCTGGGACAAAAGAACTGGGAGATGTGCCATGAAAGTTTCTTTTATGTTAGCTCAACATGCGGCGCACAAGTAATTCCAACCATTTTCTATTGCACTCTGTAAATCCACAGTTTCATAAATGTCAACAAGAGCATAACAGAAGTGGGTTACCCAGAAAGCCAGCTAAGGAAAACTAAAGGAAACATCCTTTCATGTCATTTTTCTGAAAAGTCTGCCATCGTTCTTGTGTGCCCTCAGTCATCACATTTCATGAAAAAAACATCCACTTATCTGCTAAGCCAAAATAAACTGCAGCATCAACACAGTGACAACTGATCAAACATTCATAGCTTGAATTCGCAATTTAATTTCAATTTTCAAATCTAACGCTCCGCCGAGACACAGAACATAAAACTCTAGCTGCCTTCCTTGCTTGCTCTCATCCTCTGTCTTTCTGTGCAGACTCCCTCACCTGTCTAATCCACATGGGGACAAAAGACTTAAACTGCTATCAAAATAAGTGGTTCTGATCTCATATTTGAAATTCACTGACTCTGCATTTAAGTGATTGCAGGGCTTGCAGACAAAAGGTCATGCTCATCCCTTTCATGTCAGGCGCTGAATCTCCAGAGCCTGATAGGCCTTGTGAAAAATGAAGCATCGCATGACTTTACTGCTGATTGTTTCAGTAAAATGCTCTTTTATTGATTATATAAGCAATGAAAATGATCATGTACTTGCTTTTATTCAGTAAGCTGATATTGCAGATTCAGTGTATTGATTGTCTTGTAGTCTCAAGAGAGTACCGCTGCTATTTAATTTACTGCAAATCAATCTGTAGTTGCAAGTGCATGGGAGTATCTACTAGTATCTACTTCGTCAATTAGTGGATATAATGTGACAGGTAATGAGGAGCAGCTACTCATAGCCTTACAGACTGACATGCTGGCTCTGGGATTTTTACAAACCTGCTGTTTTCCCCTCTCTGTAAACTGTATACTAAGCTCCTGTCACAGGGATACTCACATCAACTCAACACACTTGACTGAGCTTCAGGCCCTTTGCAATTTTGTGTGTGTAGGTGTGCAGGGGTGTGTGTGGGTGTGTTTGTGTGTGTACACGCGCTCCGGTGTCTCATTACCAGCGGGGTAAAGTATCATTCTGACGTTTGCATGCAGCCTGACTGTAATAGGTATAAACAAGTTTAACCCCATTTTTCTGCAGCTGCTCTGTGCCAATTCCTCTGAAGTTTCTCTAAGCAACTAACCAACAAAACATGTCACCTCCACAGACACAAACAGAACAATCACAATAGAGGATTCTGTCTATTCCCACTGGGCAGAATTACTGCAAACATGTGAAGGAAGAGTGCCCTGGGTAAGTCTTGTTGTAGGTGCAGTGCTGGAAAATAATGAAGCGGTGTTTCTGCAGTAGATGCAGCTCTTTGCTATACTGTTCCACACATGCATTATGCACATGGGAAGCACTTTGCTTAATCATGAGAAGACGCATCATTTGTCTTGCACATTGATTCACTAAAATATATGGCAGCCCTGTGATTACAGTTTCTTTGGGGCCTTTTTGATCAATTATTTATCAAGTATTTTATTTTGGTTTGGTGTACAAGGCAGCAGTGGCACAAAGAAGTTCTTCTTTAGAGGTTAGATATCTGTGAAGAGTAAAAGCAAAGTTACAGTCAAGTCCATTAAACTGAATACATTCAGAATGACGGTCTATAAACTCACCTTAGTCTGAACCTGAAGACAACTTGAAAAACTGTTTTTTTGTGTTTGTAAAAGATTGTTTTTCCCCCATTTTTGAGTAAATGGTTCTTTTCCTGCAGATTTTCATTATAACCATCATTTGATGTAGAGCCATTTCAGTAAATTACCAACAATATTAGTTTACTAATGGAGAAAGAAAGAGTCCTCCCCCCAAAAAAGAATAAAATCCTGTTTCCCTTTTTTTTTTTTATATCCGAATGACAATTGAACCTAAATAGCAAACATCTACAAGAAAAGCATGAGAGCAGAGAGTCAACAACACTGACATGAAAGCAATTGAAAATCTGTCAACTCAGCAGCAAACCAGTGGTGCAGAGCATGTTACATGCAATGTATATATAAATCTGATTTCTGAATGATCACGTCTCTTGTCACTCCTGTGGAAAGAAAATTATGCCTTTTGTTGACAGCATTTCTTTGAGGAGCTGTCAGCTGGCTGTCAGTGCTAGTCTTCCTGTGGGGACAACAAGAGGAGCTCTCTATCAAACAAACCCGCCTGCTTCAGTAAAAACTGCACCAAATCTTTAGGCTCTTTTTTTTTACATTAAATCTTTTACTTATTGCTCAGTGCGCCGACAGTTAATGTGCTGATACCAAAGAGAAATAGCCTATTACATGCAACATTACACAAATTCAGCACAGTGCAAGAAAAAGGAACTGCAGAGTCAGTGTAGTTAACAATGTTTGAGTCATTGTTAAACACCCCCATCTTCAACCACTCTCAAAAATTTAGCCCTGTGCATGTGGGAGCTGTGCACAATAAAAGCTATTTAAAAGCACGTTGGAGTTACAGCATGTTTCTTGTGTGTTTTTCCAACAACTCATATTCTTATTCTTTCTTTAAAAGGGTACCTTTTTGTTCCTTTTCATGAAAAAAAAACCAGTTGTTTTGATTAAAGACACATATGGTTGATATATTGTGCATGGCCCAGCTTCTGCTGATAGAGAATTAATGAGGGCTTTCAGCCCTACAGCTTGTATCTTGCCTATTTTAATCCTCGGTGCGGAAGATTTTTCCGACCCCTACATCATATGAAGAGAAATTTCAAAACACTTTCAGCCCTCTAGGATAAAAATTGGAGTCATTTTTCTCTCAGTATGCGGCATTGCAATGACAGTCAGCTACGAATCATGGCTCTGCATTATGCAGCCATAAAACTGCACCCTTAGCTCATTCGTGGGAGACTTCCATAGTACTGCCCTGACCGTATGCTGCACCACTCACCTGGAAGTCCAATAAACTGAACTTGTGAATTCAGGGCAGAAACAAAAGTGATTTTGTTGTCCGTTTTGGCTGTGAACCCGACTATGAAAAACAGTTTCGTCACCTCTGACACTGGGTGTTACAGCAGTGTGAATGAGAGGGCGGCGCTCAGCGCCAGAGGTAACGAGGGCTAGACAGCAATCACGCTACTGTGCTGTGGTATCATATGACTGTTATTATGTCAAACAGTGAGAGCACAAACGCTCTGACCCTTGAAACCCCGTTGAGGACGATTGAATGGAAGAGGTTGAAGCAGAGAAAATGAAACAAAGACTGCAGAGAGTAGAGTGGAGGCGAGAAAGTGAGAGATAAACGGAGAAAGACAGATGGAATAATTGAGAGAGCCTGCCAAAATGAGTATATGTGTCCTCACCAGCTTCTTCTAGCCAGCAGCTTGTTCTTAGCACCTAAGGGACATTTTCAGCTCATCACACATGTCTGTAAATATCTCTGCAGGAGAGAGAGAGTGCGCGTGTGTGCGTGCGTGTGTGTGCGCGCGCACGTGTGGCACCACTGCATCATCCCCGAGGGGATACAAGACATAAGCCTCCATCGCCTCTGAGTCTGACTGTACAAATTTGTTGACTCAGATGAATGGAGGCAATAAAAATAGATCACGCTGGTCTTAATTCAAGTGGGGCAGTTAAATCTTGAAAAATCAGAGAATTAAGAGAAAGAGAAAATTCTGGCATCACCAAATCTTATTTAATCTCATTTAATGCCACCGCCAAAAACATCACATCACTTTAGATCTTCCACTTGTGTTCAGTTATACAAACAATTAGCTCAATAGCATTTGATAACAAACCCAGGCACATTCGCACACTGAGATCAGTACAAGCGAATGTGGAGGATTTAAAACATCCCTTTTAAAAACAGCAGTGGCAGATCACAGACTGTGCAGCCATCTGCCTTTGAAGCATCACTGCTACTGTTTGACAGCACTTTTGTTTTTTTTCCTCTTGCAGAACAACATGACAGAAAAGGCAGCCCCTGTTTGTGACCTCAGCAGCCTTTGGCTTGATACATGTAAACAGATGATTTTAATCTCATCCCTGCGCCAGTATTCTTAATATACCCGAGAATCACAACAAGACGCAGAGGTTTCGTGCATGTATGGCTCACGTGTTATTTAAGATTTGTAAATATATGTCAGTGTTGCTGACTGAAAAAAGATATACAGTACGCAGGAATAATGAAGGAATGATGGAAGTGTGTTAATTTGTGTATGATTGCTGATATACTTGGAATGTCCACCAGGAATATTTGACCTTGGATCAATATTTTCTGCTTTAACACCGGAGCTGGAGGTGTGAAAGTGAAGCAAAGTTACTCCAAAAATAAACCCAAGTATTGTGCATCAGGGGCAAGTTTTTTAATTAGTTACAGTGTCTCCGCTGTTGAACTTATCACAAAGCATAAGATGTGAAGTGAATAGTAACAGGGGCTCCATTGAGTCCTTGCAGAGTTTTACCATGTATGCTGCTATATGAATTTGGGGGGGGTGGGGGTGGGGGCGGGTTATAATTAACTGTAAAGCAGCATGTGATTAATGCGCTCCTGTAGGGAAAGAGGACTCATGCGGAGTGATAAGAGAGGAATGCACTGCAATCCCAGGTATTATCCTGAAAAGTGAGCAGCATGCAAAGGAAAGGGTGGAGGTGCAGGGGGCGGGGGTTGCTATAGTGGATTCCTATCATCACCATAGCAATGACCCCATTTGGTAGTATCAATATGAATGACATATCATGTAGATGTTATATTGTACAATATGATATTTAGAAGTTTTGCATATAAAATAATATATTAGACAGAAATCCACCTTCCTTTACTGTTGTAACGTCTGCAATAAATCTTCCGTTTTTTCCTGGAACATGCTGGAACGGTTTTTGTTTTGCATTTTTGTTTGTTTTTAAGGCTAATAGATATTTATGAAATATATACATTTTTCTTTTTGATTTACACTTCTCTATCAATTTATAATCTCACAAAAAAGGAATCTAACAAACACAAGTCCTGCAAATTTGTCACAAAGCTGCTTTTGCGCTCTATTGGTGCCATCTTGTGGAAATTTGAACATAGTTCATTCATTCAATGCATTTCTGGCAGCTTCTATTGAATCTCTTTATGGATTTACAGTTTAAAGTTTATATTGTGCCATTGTGCATTCATGAGTTTGCCATTTGGCTTCTTCTAGAAGAAAATCAAACATGGCTACAATGAAACAAATATGCTGTAACATGTAGGCTGTGAACTGGTTTATAAAGGGTTTTTTTCCTCAATATTTATGTCTTTCTATATACATTATAACAAATCAATCATCTTTGACTTCTGTAAACAATTCTTAGTAGAAATATAATTAAAATATAATTAAAAACCACTATTACAGTTCTTTATAAAATAATTTATAGATTTCTGCTTTCTCACACTTGGACGTTTCTCACATGTTTAGACTTAAAACTTTCCTTTTGATAAAGGCTATAGTAAAAGCTGGGTGAACTGACTCTAGATCATCCCTTAGTTGTGCTTCTGTCTCAGGTTGCTGGGGGACTTCCCATGATTACCTCTCTACCACTGCTTTTCACTCTCCGGGTGTTTCTGTACTGTACCATGTTGCATGTCACTGAATTGTGTCTTCACCCTCCCACAGCTAGGGTTTTGTCCTGTTTCACCATTTTCTCATTTTATTTGTTCTTCAGTTTCTTCTAAATACCCAGCAAGTCACTCAGCCCCTCACTGAGCCTGTTTTTTTCCTAACTAATGTAGTGATTGCTGGATTCCAACAGGGTGCAGTATCGTGCAACAAAGCCGCTACAATACAAAACCAAAGAAGAAGAAGGAAAAGGAGGCGTTGAGCGTTAAATTAAAAACAGAAATGGCGGTTCATAACAGCTGCTGCTAGCGACATAACTGTGAAAATGTAACGACCGCCCACCTATTCAAGATGCGGATGATTGGACCGAAGCTTTTCTAAAATAAAAAAAATCAGAGCTTCATCCAGGAAAAAAAAGTATGTAGCTGTTAATAACGAGTGTTAAATGTGTGTTCCCGCTGGCCCGACACCACTGAAGTTTTTTTTCATTGCATCACGTCGCTGGATTCCTGCTCAGATTTTTATTTGCGCCATTATCACTGTGACTGCCTAAATTATGCATCCGATTTCCAGCTGTTACTTCAATCAAATGCGGGGCCGCTAAACAGCTGGCCACAGCCAAGAAACACGTGACAGCTGTTGGCTGACCACACACCTAGATGATCTTAGGCGGTGCCATTAACAATGCCAGCAAACGGGAAAGTCATTCCCCACACCCCACTAGCCGTGGACTTCTGGCATGTACGGAAGTGTCCAGGTACCCGGCTGTTTTTTCTGTCCCACATGCACAGCGACCACACGACAGGTTTGACCTCCACATGGAGCAACCGACCTATCTACTGCTCACCTACCACCGCCACTTTGCTGAAAGTCAGGCTCCAGGTAAGGAAGGGGGTCGTCACTGGAAACAAATGCACGTGTTTGAGTGTAGACAAACTAGTGCAAATTTGCAGTGGTAAAAAGTTTAGATTTTGAACGAGAATTGTCAGCTATACCGAGGGTGGTAACTCTGGGGGAGTCAGTGTTGTCGTGTAGGTTGATTAGAACAATTAGCTACACCTGGGCCCTATCAGACAGACATTAGGACACAGTACAGTATTTGAAGAACAGGTGAAATGAATGATTGTCAAGCTTCATGAATCAGTTCTGTAGCCACTGATCATTAAATATATGGAGCATATTAGAACGGTAACAAAAATGGATCCCCAAATCCCTGTGTTGGGCTCCGCAGTACAAGAACATGAGCAGCTGGTAAAAATGGTAAATGCCCAGCACCAAGAACGCATGAAGGGCCAAACCATTGAGCCTGCAGTAGACGGCCTGCTCTACCATTTCAGCTGCTCCAAACTTCAACTCAATAGGAAGGATGGCAGTGTTTTAGCAGTCTTCCTTCTTTTCAGGAGGGTTAAGATTTAAAGACAGTACTGCACTCTAAAACAAAATTTCCAGTGAGCTGCGAGTCTCTGGGGAAAAATGCCTTGGGATGTTGGTCAGAATTTGGCTTAAACAACATAAATGCATGGATCTGTCCTGCCTTGCATCAGTGGTTCAGGCTGCTGATAGTCATGTAATGTTGTGAGGCATATTGCCTTTTTATGCTTTTAGGCCCCACAACTGAGCATCATTTAAATGCTACAGCCCTGCTGTCCACCCCTTTATCACCACAGTGTACTCATCTTCTTATGGCTGCTTCCAACAGGATGAGACACTGTGTCACAAAGCCCAAATCATCTCAGACTAATTTCTTAAACATGCACCAATTGCATGATGCCATGATGTCAGTATGGGCCAAAATCACTTTTTGTCCAACATCCTGTTGTATGTATGCCACAAAGAATTAAGGAGGTTCTGATGGCAGAAGGGATCCAACCCAGGACTATCAAGATATAACTAATAAAGGGGCTGGTGAGTGTATTTTGAAAATAAGTGAAGTGGAGCCTGCAACTGCAAGCACAGTTTACATGGAATATGTTAATTTGCTTTGTGATTTGAGAACTGGGAGTTGAAGCAGATAATTCTGTATAATAAACACTGTGAAAGGGCCAAATGTGAAATGAATCTACAGAGAATTAAAGCCAGAATCTGCAGCTCCACTTGCCTTTTTTGGAGCTTTATTGTGAGTTTCATCTCATTTTCAGCAGTCAAGGCCATAACATTTTGGTTCACTGTCACTCATTGTTTTTTCTCCCACAGCAGGCAGCTGTTTTCAGCAGAGCTCTAAATTATAGAGCTCCATTATAACCCAGAAGCGTAGCCAGATATCACATTAAGATTAAAATTAAAATCTCCGAGGGATGTCTGTGTAGGCTCTCAGTCATCCAGGTCATAGTAGTCTCTGGAGCTTGAAAAACAGGTGACGGGTCTTCTTTTTGTTTCCGAAAGGCTTTTTCAGAGCTGAAGGATGAGAGGTGAAATGTGTTCAAGAAACAAAAAGAAGTCCAGTCGCCTGTTTTTCAAGCTCTAGAGATCTGTGATGGATGTTTCCAATATCTTGTTGAATTTTAAGCATTTCAATTCAGTTTTATTTACAGCACCATATCACAAGAACAGTCACCTCAAGGCACTTTAGATTGTTAGGTAAAGACCTTTCAATAATACAGAGAAAACGGCAAAAGGCGGTCTAACCCAGGACTGCTAAAGTGTACCTAACAAAGTGGCCATTGTGTGTATGCTTTACATACTCCTCAAGTGCAAGTGGCTGCATTTATTGCACTTTCTTCACTCGTGTATTAACAGTCTGAATTTGTCTCCAGTAAACAGTATAAATGAACATCTGTATAGTTACATTCTTTTATCAACATTAAATGTGTTTCAATGCAAATCTGACATCACCGCAGTGAGCTCGAGTAGTAGATGCACTGCTGCACTAAAATCTTTTTGTAATGTTTTCCTCTGACTCGTTCTTTCTGCTCAGGTGAATGAACAGTGGATCCATCCCCTCGAGCTGGGTGAGCCGTACCTGCTCCCACTGGATGATATCGGCAAGGAGAGGCTCACGGTCACACTGATAGATGCTAACCACTGTCCAGGGGCTGTCATGTTTCTGTTCGAAGGCTATTTTGGCTCCATCCTATACACTGGTTTGTTTCTCTGAAGCTTCTCAGACATAGAAAAATAACATTTTTGTTTTCAGTATCACAAAAATGAACATTGAGTTCTGATTAATTTCAGGTGACTTTAGATACACTCCTTCAATGCTGCGTGAGCCGTGCTTAAGGACCAACACCACCATTGATGTACTGTACCTGGACAATACCAACTGTGACCCAAACCGCACCCTACCCTCAAGACAGCGAGCCACTCAACAGATCAAGGAGATCATTCGCAACCACCCCAACCACAATGTTGTCATAGGTGAGTTTATTTAGATATTTTGAAACACATCTAACTGCGAGTGTCAGTTATGGTAAGTGTACACATGATGTTAATTTTTGTTTTCTATTGGCTGCATGTACTCACAAAGATTAATGGGAGCTATAACCTCACCACGACCTTCAGGGGACATCGGCTGATGTTAGATGCACAGGAACTGCACTACACCCTTTGGACTCCCTGTGATAGCTGTTCGTGATGAGCCAAAGGAGGGTGTTTGACAAAAGCACATTTGAAATCAACAAAAACAGCAGTGGGGGAAACAGGGATTGAGTAGAAGGCTTTTTCGCTGTGACATTTTAAGCACAGAGCGCTTCAGATTTCTGACAAACACAACGACTCCGTGTCAAAGCTATTGATTCACACCTTCAGCTTAGAAGGTGATGATTTGTCAGTCCTGTGTTCACAGCTTGTTCCTGCTGATTCTCAGTAGCTAAAAAAAGTAAGTGTTCTTGCTGCTCACTGTCACTGCTCACACCAGATGCACAGATCTTTATTCTGTGTTGCAGGCCTTTATGCACTGGGTAAGGAGTCCCTGCTGCTGGAGCTGGCGATGGAGTTTAAAACCTGGATTGAGGTGAGCATTCACAGAATGGAGACCCTTAAAGCTCTGGAGCTGCCTGATGTCTTCGCTACTGAGCCCGGCGCCGGACGTATCCGAGTCGTGGAGCAGTCAGAGATTTGTGCCTCTGCTTTGCACCAGTGGAACAAAGAACAACCAACTTTGGCCATCTTACCCACCAGCAGACCCCTGATCTCTTTCCACCCTAACGTCCATGTAGTACCCTATTCAGATCACTCCTCTTACCAAGAGCTGGAGGATTTTGTCTCTGCGCTTAAACCTACCTGCCTTATACCAATTGTAGGAAGCTGTGTACCTGGAAGTCTGTATGCCTTACTGCCTCGGAAAATGCGCCATGAAATCCTGGTACCAGAGTCAGTCAGACAGTACATGCTGAGAGACCACGAGAGGCAGCTCAGCTCATCAGCATATACCAGCCTTCATCGCAGACACTTCCAGCCTCTTGTTCCCAAAGGAGTGGTATTTGAGTCTCCTGTAAGGGGATCCAGGAAGTCACGTGAAGAAGTCTGGGAGGCAGAGTGCCTGGAGGAGGATGGATCTGAGGAAGAGATGGACACAGAAAGTAGTGACAAAGACTCTGACTGTATCCTCGTGGACCTGAGCAAAGAACTCACCGCAAACAAAAATGGAAGAGGGGCTGGAGACATGTGGAATCTGAATACGGTCCAGACAGTGTCCGAAGAAATGGCGATGGCAGAGTCGATGCCACTGAGTGAATTCACCCAGGGCAACTTTGCTCCAGTGGACATGCTGACAAACGCCAAGTCCTGCTCGAAGCCCGTTGTGACCGCGACAACGTCTTCAGAAAGCACTGCCCAAATAATCAGCAACCAGCACAGTGGCTGTGTGACTGTTCAGAACAGCCACACATTGCCAGATGAGGATGCCGTGAGTCAGCACAATAGCATATCATTTCAGAACAGCCCCGATGACGGTTCCTGTGCTTCATCCAGCTCATTGACTGAGCTGCCACATGAGTATATAGAGAAGCTCGAAAACAGGCTTTTAAAGAATCTCCCCTTCTCAGAGGAGGACTTTAAGACCTGTGGCCTCCTGCAGAAGAGCTTTGTGCAGCAGTTTGCTCTTTCTCCTCTACGGTCCTCAAAAGAGGACGACCTCTCAGACTGATTTGTTTTGTGGGTTTTTTACATTGAATTCTTAGCCTTCTTTTACATAATCACTAAAGCAGTGTTATGTCCTACTTTTTTTTTTTTTTTTAATTGAATTTTCTTTGCTTTTTTTTTTTTTTTTTTTTTTTTGGCTTTGTTTTTTTTTAAAAGGTCTTTGGTCAGGGGGAGTTATTTGATAAGTCTT
>VOQJ01013618.1:6168-19862 GCA_015052665.1 Apistogramma diplotaenia | reverse complement strand
TTTTTTCGTTTTTTCCCATCAATTCTTAGCCTTCTTTTTTTTTTTTTTTTTTTTTTTTTTTTTTTTTTTTTTTTTTTTTTTTTTTAATTGAATGTTCCTTGCATTATTACTTTTTTTTTGGTTGATGGCCTGGACTTTACTAAAGAGATCATTGGACAGGAGCAGTTAAGTGATAAGGCTTTGCCCTCACGTTTGCCTCTTTCTGTGTAAGCTCAACAGAAAATAATTATTTCTCATTTAGAAACAGTTTTATCCATTGTTAGTGGAAAAACGAATCTGACTTTTTGCAAGGACAAGGCTGAGGCACAGCTTTTAGTATTCAGTATTATATGTTGGTCATTTTCACACTAGTCAGGGTGTGTTGTCAGCTGCACCATTTTTAAATCAACGAGAACACTTATGCTGCTCTGTGACCATCAGTGTTTCGAGTTTAGTTTCTCTCCTCTGTCCTTGTTTCTACATTCAGATATGAGCCTCGTGTTATTGTTTACTGGTGTGACTGTTTAGTTCAGTTATTCGTGGAAGCTGATGATGCAGCTCGGGGCAACTTTACCATACGAGTGTGAACTCCAGATACTACAGTGTTGTCACGTGTGACTGTTTTTTAGTTGCTGCTGTCTTAACCATTGAAAGTGAATCATTTTTCCGCCTCGACTGAAAGTCAGAGTGTGGATTTTACAGCAACATTAGTTCATCGCCTAAATGCTTAAATTACATGTGACAAGAAGTTGATGCCAGATGAGCCTTTTTATTTAAGCTTTGAGTTTATGTTTCTCCATTTAATTAATGGCCTTTCTGGCTAGATTTGACGTTTAAATGACTGCTCTTTTGTTAATGCATTTAATTTGCATTTGTGAATAGAGGACATTGCCATACTGGTATATTTATAATGAAAAATGCAAACTCATGTATCCTGTAATTTTTCTTCTAATGGCCATCTGAGTGTTGTTCAAAACCAGATTTTTCACCATGTGTGTATTATTTAACCACAATGGGACTTTTTTCTGGTTTTATGCCATTATTGTAGACAAAGTGTGAAACACTCCTCGTAAGTCCGTTTTCACCCAGGCGTTTTAACAGCACTGTTGCGTCTGAAGTGTTTTAGGACAGTGAATAATTTAGAAAACTTCTATATAATTGAATATTCGCTGTATTTTGTGTTTTAGGAGGTCATTTCTGAACCATTAAAGCTTCACTGAGTTATTAAATGCTTTCTCTGCTTTCAAAATGTACCGTGGCCTTTGCTGTAGTGTAGCAGGATTGCGATGTGAATGGTCAAGACAAGATTTTACCAATCAGCATGCACAAGTGGTAAATACAAATTTTTAAAAGTTGTGAAAAATCACAAGGTTTGAAAAGCTTAAATCTTTGTGGATCAAAAACTTGTGCCGTATATGAATAAACATTTCTCACTATGAACTTGTCCATTACCTGGAGTCAGACAGTTAGTATTACCTGCTCTGTCTGACTTCCTGTTTGTTTCCTGCTGAAAACTATTGAAAGACGTAGTGCCCCTTATATAATCTAGTCACTATGTTCTACTGATTACCAGCAACATAATTTCATATTCAGTGTTTAGTTCAATTCTTTAAAAAAAAGACAAATTAATTCTTATGAAGCTTTGCCTTTATATTTTAGGATAAAATAATTTTTCTGTATTTTATTAGAATAAATACAAAGCAGTTCATCACAAGCATAGTGTGTGTTTCTTTTCCTGTGATTGTAATGATTTACTGTATTACTGCATGTTTGGTAAAGGAAAGCATTTACAGAGAATTTTCTTGTGAAATAAAGGAAATTCAGTTCTGTAACTGATATGAAAGTTAAATAGAGCCTCTCTGTGTTGTCACCTCAATAATTTAACACTTTTTTTTACTCCTCAAACTGTAGCACAAAGGTTTTCAGTATCTACAGTACATGTAGGATTAAAGATCCACAGCTGTTTCCTGCTGCAGTGCTCTCATTCTCCCCTAAGATGGCAGTAGTTTGTTTAAGAAAAAGAAATCGGCTGATTTTACTTAATGTTGCCATCCATTTAAAAGCAGTTTGGTGCTTTTGCTGCTATTATTCTTGTAAAACGAACAAAATAAAAGTTAATGTCTTTGAACAAAATCCCAGTTTTTGCTCCACAGTTTTAAATTACAGTAATGATCATTAAATGTAATATAGCCATAAAGAAAAATTTGACAGCAGTTAATACATGCAGACCGTTTTTCTAAAAATATCAGATTCCTGCAGTGCTCTTATTGTGAAAGCAGAGTCTTGACCAGTTCATTTCAGTGTTCACACACAGATCAGCTTATTGTAGGAACACAATACTGAAGCATGCATACTGCACAAGCTGACTGCAGAGAAGAACCAGCTGTCTTTCCTTTTAGTACCAAACACAAAGGTGTCCTGGAGGTTTGTGCTTTTTTTCCTCTAACAAAGGGAGTGCATCCACTAAAGAAACTTCAGTTAAATCCACACTCCAACAGGCAGGTTTGTGTTAAACTGAAACCATTCTAATATCTGCATGGTCACATGTAAGGCTACCAGTGAACCCAGCCAAGGAACCAAAGCTCAAAAACATGTTGAACACGGTGTTCTTAAACCTCTTCAGCCCAGCACAATGAGCAGTGTAACAGCTCTCACAAAGCAGTGCACCAATCCCAGCTGTATTAACATGTTTTCTTCTTGTTGTTGGCCTCGATCCGAACACGTCCCATTAGGCTGTGCTTTAGAAAAAGTGCCTTATGAAAAGTCGTCTCTGTGTGAAGTTCAGAAAAATCAGAGACATCCAGCTGTGACATCGTAAAGTCACCATCAGCGGGTTGTCAGACTGACATGAGCTGCCAACAGGAGTCTCCTCATGTGCTCATAAAGGATGAATGACCAGCTCCTGGGTAGTGTCTAGCAGCATGTGGGAGGAGGGAGAGCTGCTTGGGCCTTACATGCAACCGTGTGCAGACAAATGTTTATGATGACCACTGATGTACTGTGCACATCCTTTATTGAAGTAAACATACTGTATTAATACCACACTGTAACAATTCTCTCCACTTGGATTATCATCACATGGAAAGGTCGTATGCCCTGTGACTTTAAAGGGACAGTTTAGCTCAAAGAACAAAATTTATATAGTATATCTTTCCATTAAACATTGGCATTGTTTAGGCCTAAGTTATCCAGTTTTGGAGATATCAGCACTTAGATAAATGGTGAAGGCTGTTTCACCAGGGAAGGGCATCTATAATCAAAATCAAATCAAATACAGATGATCCACCGTGGTGATCAATGAGCAGCCGTCTTTTGAACCTAATGGAACCAGGTGGCATTTCCTCAAAGAACCAAAAAAAGTGTGTGTCGCTTCTTTCTGAAGTGATAAGTGTAAAACAGAAAACAGTTCCTACATAAAACCGATGAAACTGCACACAACCATGTTTGTGGATTTTTGTGGAAACTCGCATCGAAATAATCTAGATGGAAAAAACCAGCACTGCAGGGTAGACGATAACATATAAATTTGATTTGGTGGTGAGCTGCCAATTTAATGTTATTTTGTTTGATAAATATCTCTCCAGTTACTACTGCACGTCTAAACTCTGAGTATCCTGTGTTAGACGGCGCTATGTGTGAAAATTGTCCTGCACAGTTCCCTCTACATTGATGTAAAATCTATTCATGTGAAACTTGATATTTGGTCATTTAATGCAGCATCCTTTGTTTCATTCTCAAATTGAATGTGCTGAAGTGCTCAGAAAGAAGCGCAAAGAGTGCAGATGTTCTAACATTAACATCCTGGGCTGTACTACATTATTAGTTTATCATAATTGTTGCCAACAGCTCTTTCCCTTTAATCCCTGCACCAAATGGAATAAATCCCTGATTAGTTGCTAAATAAGCAAAATATCAGAAATGTCATATGTCAAAATCTAAATATATTACATTATTACTGTCCTATCTAATCAAATGCTCTCTTTTTACCATCTTCATGTTGAAACAGTCAGATCAGTATAATGTAGTAAAAGGTCTCATAATTCTATCTGCTCTGTGCAGTAGAGGTATAAAATCACTTTAAAAGACAACAATCAACCTTAAAATCATAGTTAAGTACAGTACTTGGGTAAATGTCCACAGAGGTTACATTCCACCATTAACGCTGACTTCGCCACTGACAAAGGAGCACCACAGGACCAGTGAATGAGTGGCTCCATTTTTTGTGCATAACCAGCATGCAACCCGCCCTGTGGGACTCCTAGAAATTCCAAGAGAAACGGATTGTTTTGTTGAGCTCTTATAATGCCTCAGCTTGTAACCATTTGCAGTCTTTCTCTGCAATAAAAGGATCGGGGAGGGGGAGGGGGGGAGTGTGTACTCCCGATATTGGTTGAAATGCAATCAGGACGAGCCAAAACAAGATGTAGAATTTGCATTAAGATTCCTGCATATTTAACATGAACCCCCCCCCCCCTCCCCTCTCCCCTGCAGCACAAAATGCTATTTTAAGACAGTGCACTGATATTGCAAAAACAGAAAACATGTTTGCGAATAAAATCCTAATAATAATTTAGGGGAGGGAGAAGGAGGAAACGGTGGTTTTATTTTATTTTTTATTTTTATTTTTTTACACAGAGAGTCTGAACCCCTGGCACAGAGGCCAGGAAATGAAAGGAAATGGAGTGTCACATTCCCCCACAAACATCGCAGCAGGGCATTAAGGCTAAAGTAATGGATTCCTCACACACACCATTACTTCAAAGTGGAAAGCATGAAGACACCGCCACCTGCAAGGCCAGGCTCTCTTACCAGAAATAAAACTGCCTATAGAATGACATGGCTTCTGCAATTCACTCAACTCCACCTCCAAATCAATGGTTCTATTAAAGGCGATGATCTAATTAGCACAGACTGGTTACTTCATAGTGTGTTTAGTTTCTTTTACAAACAGAAATAAGTGCTGAGCCAGGTGATTCACCCAGAATCATGTGGTTTAGAGTATTTAACATTTCTTTATTTACTGAAAAGTAGAAAGATCCTGCTGTGTAATTTATAACTCTGCTTAGACAAGACTTCTTTGTGCATCAACTCTTACTAGGCACTAAAACCCAGTTCCCCCTTAGGACCCACAAATAAAAAAGTTAATGTACATGACAGGCTAGTTTTAAAATATCAAAGCATTAAATTCCAGGGAGTCCCTGGTTGTTGCCTGCAGTCTCTCTGCTGCTGCTGATCTGCAGGAAAATCTTTGAACGGGACAGCAAAGAAATCTGTTCAAAATTTCATTGTCTGGGTTTTTCAGTGTTGGCATTGTTTGGTTTTATTGTAATGCTTTGTTTTCTTTTTCTTTTCCCCATCACATAGTCATGTTGCTATTGCAAGTCTGTCTTCACACACTGTGGTTTCCAGGTTCAACAACCTGGAAAAGATTTCTGGAGTTTTCTGGGATCTTTGCTGAACAGGTACTGTAATTGGTTTTTAATGCTTTTGAACTCATGCAGGAGAGCTCCCGTTTTTACTGTCAGTCTTCCTGAAACCTTCTTAAAGACCTCTCAGATGACCTCTGGCACTTCTTCTTCCACCTATCATACCACAAATGTGGTGAATTTGATTTCATTTTGGGTGTAATTTATTGCTTATTATTAAAAATGGTGAGCTCTTCTGAAAATTTCCATTCAGTTTAACTGGCTGCCTGCACTGCACATTCAATCATTTCAATGTTTTAGGCTTATTCATTACCTTCATTTTTTCCTTGCCTGCTCACTAAATAGTAGTCACACAGTGTGGGTATATTTTTGGCATCTGCAAAAATAATCCTGAGTTGCTGCTACCACTGGTTGCAAATCACAGTCTTAGACAGCCTCATTATGCATGTGGTTGCTCTTCAGCACCAGAGACAGCACCCGGTGGACTCCAGCCCCCTGAATCTTCCCTGAACAGAAAATTAACCTTAAATTTTTATAATCGAGCAGTTTTTTCTTCCTTACCTTGTTTTTATGGAAGTAGAAAATATTGCTAACATGAAAATGAATGCATTTTCCACAAAGCTGGGTTTTGGTGGGTTTAGAGAGGCATTCATCCATGATGCAGAGGGAGCCCTCTTCCCCACTCGAGCATCACAACTTGACTGCTCATGTCTAAAGCAGAGGAGAAAAGAGTAAAACCAAACCCATCAACTTGACAGACCGCTTGACTTGACACAGGACTTTCCTGCAGGCAAAAGCAGTGAGCAACAGGATGGCCTTTTAACTGACTCCTCAGAGAAAATTTTAGTCCTTATTTCATTTCCACTTTAATGTCTCAAATGCTGAATCTGTCAGTTTTCCTGGTCTCTTCAAAGACCCAGAGCTCAGCATAGGTGACATCAGAAGAGTACCACAAGACAGTAAATAAGAAAGGCACTGGTTTCTGTACTTTGTAGTGATTTCTCTCAGTCCCTTTTTCCCTGACTGTCGCAGAGAGTTCGAATGATGAAGCAGAGCTGTGTCACACCCACACAGCAGCAGAGGCTGTTATCTTTTCGCTCGCAGTCTACTGCTATTTCTGTTGCCTCTGCCAGTGTTTTTGTGTGTGGTGGTAGGGCAATGCATGTGTTTGAGTGTCTTCGGAGGGGGTGAACACACAAGGATGAGAAGGAGTAAGAGGGATGAGACTGTGCACTGTGGCTGCAAAATATCTCTGTTGACTGGAGAAAATGGCAGAAAAGAAGGATTAGGGGAGGACAGGTTAAAGCTTCCCAACTCAAACAGTAAAAAAAGGCAGTTATTTTAAGAACTATTACTATAGTTTTATGACTCTCAGAGATTATGTTTTCCCATCAAATATTAATTGAAATTACGAGTTTTCCACATTTTAAAAAGACATTTAAGCTGTGCTAAATAACGTCATTAAATATTGTTCAGGCTTATCTGGTTGCGAGCCTCTGAACGTCATCAGAAACTGCTGCACTGCAGCTGCACGGACTGATTCACGCATTGCAATATTTCACTTTAGAGGAGCCTCAATGAGACAGCCTTGACTTTACTAAGAGAGACTTTATTCTCTTTATTTATTTATTTTCTTCCAGGGAAAAGTCAGTGATCAATCTCTCTTTGTTAAAATCCCCCTAGACCATGGTAGGGAGTCTCAAGCTTGCACAGGCTCTGATCCAGCTATTTGTGAATGACTCATCGGATAGTGCTTCCCTATGGCGGGTTCTGTCTTCCCCTCCTCACTCCTACTGTACTCCCATGCTCTTTCCTGCTGTTCTTTTCTCCCTCCCCTGTGCTCTCTCTAATCTTCTTTGCTCAATATTGCAGCCCCCCCACCCTCCCTCTGTCCTCTCTTCACCTGACAGCTTTTCTATCCTTCCATTGTGCCTCTTTAAACTCACCGCTCACCTTCCTCCCCTTGATCATCTCCTCCCCCTTCATATTTTCTCTCTTTTCCATCCCCATCCAGTTGCAGAGATTAGACTGGCCCCAGATCACTGTAGAGGTAATCTGAGGTGTGTAGTAATTACATTTAGAGTGCGCTGCAGAGAAAGCAGCAGACAAAGCAGCTGTCAGTGTGGGAATGATTATCCAAGCACTACGTGAAAACTACCACCTACTTTGGTTTGTTTGAAATCTCCAAAGCCTTTTACTGCATGACAGGCCGGTCAAGTTGATGATTGTGTGCACTTTTCAGTTTGATGCTAAATGGCACACGCCAACCAGGCACTGATTCTCACCACTGAAATGGTTTATGGCTGCTGACAGTGCTCAGAAATGCAACCACCTTTTTATTTGGATTGGAGTGCCTTTAAATCAGCCTTCCCTTGTAAGATTTATTGTATGCATCAAGAGATCAGGATAGTTACACCAAACTGAGTGTCACAAGTGCCATGATATGACTGAGAGTGAGACTTATAAATCGGAGCACTTTTAGAGATGCATTTTTCATCCGTAGGCAATTTGCCCACAGGTTGTAAATATAATGTTGTTTATCCGTGTCTCTGAGAACAACACATAAAAATATGGCTAAAAATTCATTTGTCGTTGCCTGGCAGAACTGTTATCACGGTAGAAAAATGAATTAGATTCATTTATATATTATTCATAAGACTGTTAGGGTTTATTGTTATTATTGCACTACAGGTTCTGTTATTAATGGATCATCAAAATTGCTGCTAATTTATATTCTGTCAATTAATGAGCTAGTTTAGACTTTAATTATGGTGTGAAATACAGTCTTATACAAAAGTCTTGAGCCACCCCGCACTTCTTTATTTTTTGCTGAGAAAGTGGGACCCAGGTGCAGTGATTTATTGACATGTGTACATATACAGTATGCATGGGAATATATGAAACAAAAACAGAGTTTGTACGGTTCTAACTAGCTTGAAAGCCTGAACTCACTTAGGCAAAGATTTCTTGTCATTTCTTTAAGTACTGTAGTCTTCAAGAAAGGTTTTCCAGGCTTCTCGAAGGACCTTCAAAGCTCTCCTTTTGTTCTCATCTCTGTCAAGATGATCCCACACTGTTGCAGCCTCTATGACATAATGTAGCCTCCACCGTGTCACCTCCTCCATTCGTACAATAATGATGTGAAACAAAAATTTCTAATTCGTATTCATCACTCCATCAGAGCTGTTTCCAGTGATCTTCAGTCCAGTCCTTGTGTAATCTGGCATTCCTCAGCTTTTTCTCCCTCTTTCCATCCTTCCACTGAATAATTTCTGATGAGGCTGCAGTGAACAGTAGATGTAGTGCACAGTGAATGATAGATTTTTTTAAGCCTGCACTTCTTCTCTCATCCTCCATTTGTCCAGTTTTCCTCAAAAATTGTAAGGACACACTGCATACACTCTGTGACAGGCCAAGTTTTCAGGTAATAGCTTGTTGCGAATCACTTTTGGAACAAAAAATACTATTTTATGTGTTATTATTTGCATATTTTTTTGTTGGTAGATTCAGTTAAAGCAATGGGGGCAAATCATGTGTTTATGTGACAGGCTGTTAGTAACAAAGTGCCTAAAAGTACAATTTAAAATGGTTTCCTGGTTAAGTTGTCTGTTGCTTTAGTGTAGAGGCAGTTAAAACTGCACAGGCGCCTGGTTTATTAGTTGTTGACTGGGTTATTTATCTTCTTATTCTTCCCGTTTTGTGCTGCCATATAGAATCAAATAAAATCAGCAAAATACCCCTGACAGTTTCAATTTCTGGTTGTTTTTGTCTGTAATGGAAATGCATTTTTATGAGGAACAGGCTGTTCCAGCAAGAAGCAAACAGTAAATAAGGCTCCCTCTGCAAGGCTATAATGATATTCAGTACATTGGACTCCCCCCTGAGAAGTTAGTATTATCATACTGTGGGCACTTGGCTTTTCTGCATTTTGTCTTTGTTGTTGCTATTAATATGCATGGTCATTTTTTTTTTTTACCTTTTTCCCCTTAGGGATAAAAAAATGCCTTAAGGTTATGGTAAAGCAAATATGGAATTATTGTGTTTCTTTTCAGTGAATTTGATGTAATAATTAAGACAATCCATCACATTTATTTTCAGAGTGGACAGCTATCCCAGCTGACAAGTCTCCAGCACATTATCTCATATAGGTGGTAATGGGAAACCACCCACTGCTCCACTCTTGCTCCATTACAGTGCACTGAAAATGCACTTTCTCTTATAATATCATTCCTTATCGGAAGCCTAATGATGATTTATAGCCGATACAAGGATGTCAAGAGAATTGTGGCGGTGAGTGGGTCTGTGCTGCTGAGCGAGACCTGTGTTGTCACCCTGAGGTGAGAGGAGTTCATTTTGAACAGCAGAGCAGAAAGCTTACAGAGAGGGATACTGTGCAGTCAGTGGGAGAAACGGTTCCAAGTCCAAATCTAAAAAGAAATGTGTTTTCAGCTGACCTGAGCTCTACAAATTGATGGATGTTGTTCCACCCACCACTGCCAGACATGAGGCAGTTCACCTTGCTACCAGAGAGAGGCTGTTTTAATTGGGAAAAGCTGGCAGTTCTGTGATGGCATAGCATGAAGAGATCTGGCTCTGGTTGGTTTCCAGGTCAATGCTAAAGCTGTAGCCCACCCTGACCTCTTATTAGAGTGGGTAAAGCATCTGCACACCTCTTTCTTCACCCTGATGGGCAGTATTAACAGTTCTGAGCCGTATTAATTCTTGACCATGCTGAGCTCTGACCTTATTATGCACCCAGAGTTAATTTGTTTATGTGAGAAGTGAACTAAGCATGTTATAATTTATACAGATCTGTGCCCAAGACTGTCAAAGTCATATTACAAACTGAGTATATGTTACCAGTTTGAAATTTACCCTGTTAATGGAATAGTTCCACTCTCATGTCTGTTCAATAGCCTGACTCTTTAGAGCACATTAGTTCTCATTCCCAGGTTATCAAATACTGCTTGCAACAATAGAATGAAGGGTCTCTCACTCCTAGATCATAATATATGGATGCTTGTCAAAAAACTATTGACTTCACATTTCAACACACTGGGTTAGCATAATGTTCCTGGGGCATTTAATCCAAACCATCTCTTTCTAGACCTAACTAATAATTTTAAGTGCAATTAAAAGAAGACCACTAACTCCATCAGCACCTGATGCCCTGCGATAAGTTTTCTTTGCTGTTTCTTAATATCCTCAGATTTCTTCACCCATTTCCCTTTTCACTGTCTCTCCAGATTGTCCTGATCACGTTCATGACAAGAAGCCCTTTCACTGCACAATTTAGGTCGTTTGTGCTCCATTTCTTCACTCCTTGTATTTTGATTCAATGTTCATTCTGATGGTCTCCAGGAAGTAGTCCTTGGTTACCCACTCTAAGACAAAAATGTTGACATTTTTTGAATGAACAAAATGTCTTAATGAGTGTTTGACTTAGAGTTAAGATGTGCAGAGAGGCAGATTTTGTTGTCATCAAGTTAATTGTCTTTATGCTAAGCTAACTGTATCTGTCTTATTTAACTCTTGGTAGAAAGGTATATACGTGAAGTGTTCCTCTAAGTGTATTTGATGGTGTTAACACATTTTTTGGTGCTTTTTAGCAGCGCTCTGTCATGAGTGCTTTTTCCATATTATACATATGGAAGTATAAGTATAAGTATGGTGTAATTCTATGTCATTAGCTGTTGATGTCCTTCTTGGCTGCCGCTTGGTAGTTATTGTTCAAACAGTAAGTGGGTGGGCAAAAGAGGCGTTGCCTCTATCCGAGGCTGGTAATTTATGACTCCAGCTGCTGTCTCCCTCTCCCCAGGTGGACAGCTTGATTCCTCAGCAGTGTATCTAATTAGGAAGAGAAAAACACATTTCTGAGGGACACAGATTCTGTAGGAGGATGGCACTCATCCCTGATTGGACAACAGTTTCACAGAGGAATAGATCCTAGCTGAAAAAAAGAAGGCTCCAGGGGACGTGGAGATGTAGACATGGTCATGATGACTTGATGAGTTACAAAAATGAGGAAGAAAGGTGATTTATGTGACTTTTAATGTGGCACAGTTGTTGTTGCCAGATGGACTGGTCTGAGTATTAAAAAAAAAACTGCTGATCCTCTGGATTTTCCCATATAACCATCTCTAGGGTTTACAGAGAATGGTCTGAAAAATAAAAAATATATAGTGAACATCAGTTTTCTGGCCAAAAATGCTTTGTTGGGTCAGAGGAGAATAGTCAGGGCGCTTTGAGCCAGTAGGAAGGCAACAGGAACTAAAATAACCACTTCTTACAACCAAAGTATGCAGGCTGAATATGCGGGTGCCACTCACTTTGGGTCAGTTGGTATCAACTGAACATCATTTAAGTGCCACAGCCGACATGAGTACTGTTGCTGACCATGTCCATCCTTTATGTCCACAGTCTTCTGGTGGCTGCTTCCATATTGAGCCAGCATCCTTTGTCACAAAGAATTAAGGCAGTTCTGAAGGCAAAACGGGTCCAACCCAGGACTTGCAAGGTGTAACTAACAAAGTGGCTGATGAGCATATTTTGAAACAAATGAATTGGACCTGTTGCAACTGCAGGTGCTGTTTACATGGAATCTTTACTGAAAGCTAACACAGATCATTTGGTGTAACACAAAACAATCTCACAGAGCAAAATGTGAAATGACTCTTCAAAGAATTATAGCCAGAATCTGCAGCTCCTCTTGCCTTTTTGGAGCTTTATTGTGAGTTTCATATCATTTTCAGCAGTCAAGGCCACAACATTTTGGTTCACTGTCACTGCACTCAATGCTTTATTTTCTCCCACAGCGGGCAGCTGGTTCCAGCAGAGCTCTAAAAAGCCATTATAATCCAGAAGCATAGCCAGATATCGCATTAAGAGTGGGCATAAAAAATCAGGCAGGTCCAGCTTCAAGACCCCAAGGCACATGTGAAGTAACTTGTTAAATCACCAGGCACCCAAGTGAACAAATAGAAAATACAATAATACCTGATGACAGTAAGTGGGTGTGTGGCCAGAAAGCCACATGCCCGCAGAAGCGCATCCACTCCTCCAGGGTTCATATGCAAAAAAAACAACAAAAAAACACAGGAAATCAAGCAGGGAATGAAAACAGCTGCCCAGAATGATTTCAGGTCAGTTTGAGCAGCAGAAAGCATGAAGAATCTTCTGTTAGTGGGCCAATCAAAGTGAAATTAAAATGATTGCTTAAAAAACTAAAATATCAATAAACTAATCACTTTCTGGACCTGTACTGGATTATTGCAATGCAGTGTAAAATGCAGCAAATCAGAACCAAACATAAAAACATGGATGTTACTGCATCACCAACTGAATGCATACACATATGCAGAGACAGTTTATAGTTAAGTGTTCATGGCAGACCACAGTGGCCTTCAGACCACCGGGAAATGTCCCAGTGCTCCTGACAGGCTGCCCACATGTTTCAGTGCGACTCTATTCCTGTCATGTCCATGTCACAGCAGTTTCTCTTCTCCTCTGTATACGTGTGTAAACTCATCTCCTCACACTCAGAGTGGAGCCTTGGGCAATCTTTTAGCTGAAATATGAGAACTCTTCATCTCAACACTTTTTTGTGTCCTCGGGAGCACACCTGCCAAGTGTGAAGCAGCACAGATAAATTACTGCTTTCCAAAGAAAAGAACACTTCAAGAGGCGTGCATGGAGAGACAGTAATCCATTTAATTTAGTTGTATCTTTGTGATTATTAAATTCAATGTAATAAACTTTGGATTGCATGATAAATACACACTTGCAGTTCATAAATGTCACAATTCATTGTATTTTTCTGGTTGGATTTATTTTTTATATAGATCCTTTCGCCTTGTCAATGCACCTCATACTGTTACAGAGTGCTGTGAAAACGTATTTGCCTCCTTCCTAATTTCTTAGTTTTCTTGCATATTTGTTACATTTAAATGTTTCAGATCATCAAACAAATATTTGACAAAGTAAATACAAAATGCAGTTTAAATCCAAACCTAGCTGCCTTTATGGGAAAAGGTAATTGTTCCCTCAACCTAATAATTGATTGCACCATCCTTGGCAGCAGGAAGTGTTTTCATTCAGCCACATTTGATTATTTTTCAGCATGAACTGCCTGGTTAAGGTCATACCAAAGCATCTCAATCTGATTTAAGTCCAGACTTTGGCTAGACCACTCCGTAAATATCATTTTGTTTGTGTTTTGTGTGTGTGTGTGTGTGTGTGTGTGCGTGCGCGCTGAAACAGCAGATCACCCCCAGCAAGCAAACCATGTGC
>VOQJ01013616.1:9801-22893 GCA_015052665.1 Apistogramma diplotaenia | reverse complement strand
TCAGCATACGTAGTTTTTGCACCTATAAATAAATACTGCCGTATTCAACTGGACACTTTTGTGGAACATGTGCGGTCGCTTTTACAGCGGCATGACTGCGATCGTTGCCGCTGTGACTGTTAATTTGGAAATCTGTGCCAATAAGTTATTGCCTCTCATAATTTGAGATAAAAGTGTATATATATATATATATATATATATATATATATATATATATATATATATATATATATATATATGTGTGTGTGTGTGTGTGTGTGTGTGTGTATGTGTATGTGTGAGTGTGTGTGTGTGTAATAACGCAAACCTGGCCTTCATTCTTGATATTAAAGTAATTTAAAATAATTTATTTCCTTTTCTTTAAAAAAAAAAAGTTGGTGCTGATAGGGGGACATATATTTCTGTTTGACAAAATATGGAGCGAGGAAAATCGGGTTAACGCCCCGCGCCTTTTCACTTGTACTTTTCGATTTTCCACTTTGCCCAGATAAAGGGAGAACCATGGGAAAAAAGTTGGTCAGCAACTAGTCCGTGCCCCCGCGCCAACAAAAAGCAAAAACAAAAGGCACTTTTAATGGAGGCATTTTGCATTTGGTGTCCATGTGGGGTTTTCCTTGAAAATTTGTGATTTTTTAAAACAAGAAGAACGCTAACGACTGAATGAGTGCGCGTGAATATTTTTCACTCTGTTCATCTTCATTACAAATCTTTTCAATTTATAATTGAAAGGATTGAAAATAAATTTTTTCGTTAAAAATTAACACGCAGTTTAGTGTTTCCAGCCAAAGTGGGTCTTTAATAAGTCTTTGAGCATCCCGAGTGCCAGTCTGCAGAATGCCTGACCTTTGTTGTGTGACCAGAGCTTGTGGCTTCCAGAGTAACAAGTGACTTGCTGTCAGACAAAGAATCTGAAATATTTTTGCACTTGTTCGTTCAGCTCTTTCCACGGTGGCCTAGTTGCTCACTTTAAGCAGTCACACCAGCCAGCCATATGGCTGGTGTGACTGCAAACATTAAACTAAGAACTGGACTTAGATTTAAACAAGATTAAACTTTTCTAAAGAGAAGCAATATTGCAGCATTACAGTTTAAGAGGGCGCCATGTGTTGGCCCATCTGGAGTGAGAGTCTGCACTAACTGGCCACACTGACAAAGGAAGGGTTTCTTCTTTGGTTTGATGGGTTTTAAACTTAAAAAAACAAAAGATTTTTTTTCCAAGCTGCTCATATGACTGTTGTTTTACGCACGACTAAAGACACCGAGCTAAAGGCTGCTTGGTTATTTTCATTCAAATCTTGCTCTGGTCGTTCAGAGTAAATGGCAGATGTTTTGCAATTCAAGGCACATCAATACCCGTGTGCTTTAGTGTTTAACAAAGGCGCTCTCCTTTTGTCAGGCTCTTGTGTCTTTCACAACAGAGCTCAACAAAGGCTTCATCCTCCAGCGAGTTATAAAGTTACTTTCCAGTCAGTTCATTTTGGCCCTTGAGAAAACCTTAAGCGATGTTAATGTGCACCTCTGGCCTTTTCATGCGGTAACCCCGGCACACACAAGCAAACACAGGCCATTATGTAGCCAGACCAAAGTAAGAAGTCTTTAAATAACCCGAGGAGAAGTCTATAGAAATTCATGATGCCGTTTCCATTTGATGTGTGATCAGAGCTTTCCCAACAGGTCCGTCGCGTGGCTTTTCAGAAAATCCTGTCAATATTTCTAATATTATTTTTTTCAGCGCACCTGTTCGTGTACCTGCTCTCTTTATCGTGGCCTTGTCGCTCACAATTAGCCTTTTGGGCACACCAGTGCGGCCTCGGGTCCATCTGAATGGGAGGCGGTACATCGATTTGCTCCGCTCACTGCGAGCCAAATTTTGGGCCAGTGTTTGCATGTTTTAACAGGTCTGCAAGACGGGGCATAGCCTACAATTAATTTACAATACAAGCGCAAAATTGAAGATTATGAGAACACTAAAGATTTTTTCTAATGTGGAAAGATGTGCAGCCAAATACACTTGACCTATCTATCTAAATAAAATGCACGTCTTCATTTGCATTACCTAAATGGGCATTGCTATAGCTCCTGTGGTAAGATTAATGTAAAAGTTGCTCTAAATTATTATTTTTTTATTATTTTTTATTTTTTTAGATAAATTGCTTTCCTCTGAAGTTTCCTAAATTGAAGATGACCTCTGTATTTATACCGATGTACCTTACTGTTAGGCACAAGCCTATTGGCTTGCAAATGCATCTCTTTCCCTTTCGGAAGAAAACAGTTATTGCAGTAATTATATAATTGCTTCACTAATTGTTGTTAACAAGTTCCCCAATAGTCCAATTATTACTGCAGCTTTGTCAGGTCCCCTCCGGCAGGAATCCATGACAAAGGTCCAATAGCGTTAATGAATGACCGAGGCTTAAAAGTGAAAGTGGAGCAAAGGACAGGTGCTTTTCAAAAACATACACTTAACTTGTCATTTAATGGCACTTGCATTATGGTGCCCATTGGGAACACAAGTTTCTCGCTGTGCTATTCTCATGGATAGATGATGGCAAAGGGACTTATGACAGAAGTGAGGTGGGTTTTGGAGGAAAACGGGTTTAAAGCCCGGCTGCATTCCGCCACTCCAGAAAGTATGCGTTTAAGTTTTGGGAATCTTTTTAAAACTTTCTAACGGGAACATCCAACACTAATTGAAATTACACCGAGTAATCAGTGGGGAAATTGCTCATCTGTGGCACAAAAATAACAAGACAGGCAAGTGTTTTGATGCGTCGACTCCACGCTGAAATCAACCCTCCACGGTCTTGTGTTAAAACCAAGCGTGAAAAAGCAGATAATGTGACGGGTATCGGACAAAAGGCATCAGAAGGCCCACTTACACGCATCTCGGTCAAGTTTCATACCGATTAAATGCTTTAAGATGCCACCACAACTGTGTCCCGCAATTTTTCGGTATTTACGCAATTAGTTACTCCTGACACAAGCCTGACACTTCAATTCTCTCACTGACTGACTTCAAGACAATCAATTTAAGCTCAGCTTTGGAAAATACTTTCCAAAGTATTTTCAGAAGCCTGTGAAATTAACTGAAATGTCCGGACACAGACACACTGTAGAATTTGTCTGATCCCCCGTGTCATGCTAGAATTCAAAGAAAAGTAGAGAAAAGTAGTGTTGGTTCAGTTCAGTGAAAGGAGTCTTTTGATGCACACTGTAATTACAAATCAGATGAAAAGATCAGTGGCACACTGCTAAAATCCGGCCCCCTTTTCATTGGCAGACTCTTCAGACTGAATACAAATATGCCCCTCCTTTAGCGGGGCCTCACTCGTTTCAGCACATGCACACTGGATCACAGCAACAGGGGCAGTGGGAGAAAGATTTTCTCCGCAAAGTCGCGTGTCTTAAACTTTCTTGATGTGCGCAAGAAACAGAAGATATGATACTTTATAGCATTTGAATCAAATGGATATTCTGCGCCCACTTACCTTAAAATGACAGCGCTAAAGTGTGTTTTATTATAACAGTCAAAAATTTTGACAGTTTCTCCCAACCGAGTTCACATGACTGTCTTTTCTTTTCAATTACTGTAGTGCTTTTTTAAAAATTCCAACTGGGTCCAGTGGAGCCACAGTAAATAAATAAATACAAAATTACACACAAACAAACACACGATAAAACTATTTAATGAGCTTCTATTCGCCATGCCACGTGCCCCGATTGCCCAGTATTACCCACAATCAAGGAGTTTCTAAAGGTTCCTCCTGTACTCCGGCACAAACTGATTTAGAAAAATATTTTGACACGGAGTCATATCCAATTTAGGACTTTATCCATACTTTTACTGAACGACAAATACATTTATAAAGTAGAGAAGGTTTAATGTCTGTGCAGGTTTATTCCACACTTTCATGAGTTTAAATTGTCCTTTTTTATTTCATCATAGTCTACATGAGATAATAACACACCTAATAATACAAAAAGTTATTTTAAATGACTGAACACTAAGTGACGGCAGACTCAAACGCTTCTAAGGTGGACTTTGCTTGTGAATAAAAGTGTAGGCTAATGTGTTTTTAAAAAAAGATAAACACTGTGTTTTGTTAAACACAATATGCAACTTAAATAGAAAATAAAATAAAACGGAAACACTTTTATCAGATGGCATGAAATATCTAATGATTTTTAGACCAAATAAGTTAGCATTAACATTTTGCTTACACTAGTTTATTCTTGAGGTTATCGGAGACTCCAGCCGGCAGTTTTTGTATGTTGCACATCTTGGTATGGTGATTCATCCCTAGTTTAAGATTTTCAGATTGTCTGCGTTTGAGCACAAAATGCCCAGTGGACTGCAGTGATCCTATGGTCAATACATTGTTTCAGCTGCTATGACTTTCCCAAGCCTTAGCCCCTTTCAGCGCGAAGTGTGGAAAATCGGGAAGCGAGGGAGCAAGGACAAGGGGCGGCCCGCGATTCTCCTCGGTGCCTCACTGACCCTGGTATGAAGACAAAAACTGGCGACGCACAATAGCCAAAGAATCCTAAAAGTGTAAAAGTGTCCTAAAGGCACTTGGAACCTCTTCTGCTTTTTTGTCGTAACGCATTTGGCGTTTTGCCGTGTATAAAAAATTGAGGGGCTGCACCGTTTGTTGATAAAAACGTAGTCTGGTTGATGTAATAAGATGTTGCAGGTGCACAGTTTTTTTTTCACTCCCAGTGGGCACCAGAAAATCGGAATGTTGGGGGGACACAACGTGAATTTCCACGGTGCTGCCTTCGACCTGATGGCGTGAAACTCACGCACAAAGACTGAACACCGGAGTCAATAGTGTCCATGCTGCACATCAAGCAGAACCATTCTGATTATGTTTATTATTTTTACGCTACTTTAGAGTTCCTGCCTCACACGTTGATTATTGGTCATTATTGGTAGGTACTGCACTTAAACACGTTACGTAATTGACTGAATGACAACTAGGTTTGTAATGCTAGGTCTACAAGTCTGGGCTGTGGTTAAATTCCTGTCTGATTATCCATCTGTACTCTGCGCGGCCTGTGTTTGTTAAGAACCTGCGTTTGAGGAAACAAAGAAATAAAAATATCATATTATCTAACAAATAGTTCCAGGCCATTTGAATTTGGCATAAATACACTAAGCTATTCAAAATGAAGCATCATAAAAATAATTAGATTTTTTAAATAATTAGAATCTAAACCTATGGGTGGTGTGGACAGCTATATGACGGCAGTGTTGCCTATTTGAGAACGAGAGACAGAGGCGGGACTGTTTGTATTGACATGTTAAGTGGGTGTCTCTATATAAATGCACTCAGGCTAAACTACCTCATTTGTGAGCCAGAGAGAGAAAGAGATTGACTTTAAGGACTAAGAGAATGGTGGCGACCACAGACTGCGTAGAGAAAGCCAAACCCACTGGAAACAAGGTGTGTAAAGCAACACATTAAGAGGAACTTAATAAACGGTGAATACCTGACTTTAATCACAAAGTGCTGCAGTATGGGGTGTTGATTTTACGCCTGCTTTACAGGTATCCAAACCACTCATGGAAAAAAAGCGAAGAGCTCGCATAAACCAGTGTTTGGATCAGTTAAAATCTCTTCTGGAGAGCTACTACAGCAGCAGTGTAAGTATGAGAAGCAGAACTTTAGAGCTGGAACAGCTTTGTTACTTCCCATGAGCTAGTGCAGTTAGTGTCTAAAGGCATTATGACTTTTTGTTCTTAGTATTTTTTAGGTTAAAAATGTGATCTCTTTACTCAGATTCGAAAGCGCAAACTGGAAAAGGCTGACATCTTGGAGCTTACTGTGAAACATCTAAAGAACCTCCACAAAATTCAAAGTTGTGAGTTTTAACCTCATCCTTGCAACAGCCAGGTCTTTGGCTATATATTTTATATCGTTTTTCATAGATGCTTTGAGAGCACAGCTTGATGAGTACTTCTGATCTTAAGATGCCTTTTCTGTGCTTTTAGGCGCCGCATCTGCTTTCGACGTTTCCGACTACCAAACTGGCTTCAGCAGCTGCCTTGCCAACGTCAACCAGTACTTGCTGATGGCGGATAACCTAAACGGGAGCGACCGCTGGAAGTTAACGCAGCTTTCCAACAAACTCTGTCGCTCTCGTAGAAGAGGGGGGATTTCCAGCACCATGGACAGCGGCCTGTCGCAACCTGAGAGTCAGCATGGGGCGCAGAAACTTCTTCCATCTGGAACTGAGGAGAGAACAACGACCAGATCTGAAACGCTGAAGGTCCACAGTGCAAACACGTCTCCCTTTCCACTGACAGAAGAAGCGCCCAACTCACCTGAAGCCAACCAGGCTGCTCTTTTTGCGGCTCCCACAGAAACGACTAATAAAAAAGCCTCCATTCACATAAATGAAAGTGCAAGCGCTCAGCACAGTATATGGAGACCTTGGTAGCCGATGAAAATATGTAAATACGCTGTAAATAAAGCCTGGCTGAAAGTTTATGTTTGTGGTTACTTATTACTTATTGGTAACACAGTTTGTGTATTATTTTCATAATAAAAGTGACAAAGGAACGTTGCCTTGTGTTGTTTACGACTTTGACTTTCCAATTTCACAGTTTAGTACAATATGTGGTCTAAAGCTTTATACCTTTATAGAGAGAGAGAGAGAGACACAGAGAGAGAGATTAAAACTTTTTTTAAAAAATTAAGCACCACATCATTTCTATTTGTTCTATTTGTCTTTAAACCCGCTTTGCCTTCTTTTATGCGCAGCTAATACACCATTTTGTGGCGATTAGAGAAAAACAGACTAAGTGGGGTTTGACTGTCATTTCTTCCATTCTTCTCTGGTTTCACGCATAAGTACCGAAACAGTGGCGGGCAAATCAGATGGTTGTCGAACAGGAAAACAATTTTATGCTGTAGGCAACTAATTACACGCTCACTGGTGTCCTCTAGACGTGGATACGGTTGTTTGGGTTTGACAACAATGAAACAGTTTCTAATCTGAATCTGTTTAATCATGTTTAAATTATGATTTATTGACTCGCTTTTTTCACCTTTTGTATTTTGTGTTTGACTGGATCCTTAGTGCAATTTCTAATTTTTGGGATTAAGTCGTTTTTACAGTAATCCACCGTAGAATAGAAAGTTATTAATCGCTACAACCTTTTGGAAAAATATAACTGACATTTTTTAAAATCTTGTTCGGCAGAGGTGAGGAAGCATTTGTAGGCTACGTCACGTAGTTTTGACGATAAAAGCATAACCACAGCAGCTTGTTGCACTATAGGCTGCTGTAGGTCTCTTTAAACTGTCCTATGTTTTCTTCCGCTGCTTAGCAGGGATGTCATAAAGGGTCTCCCCATTCTTAATTAGCAGGACTGGAAAGGAGAGCACCTTACAGCGAGGAGAATTGCTGAAACGCCCACCGCTATTTCGTGTTCAAAAGACTGCCGTCTCATAGAAGAAGGCAGTTGCCATGTGATACAGACAGCAGTATTGTCTGGTTAAAGTTTTTTTCGCCACCAGAGAAACCTCAGTTTTTACTGTCTCTATCCAGCCTGTTTGTTGTTCCAGCTTTTTGTTTTCTCTGATCTGCTAATAAACCCTGTGTGCACATTTCTCCTCACAAAGTCAAAGCTACTCATTTTCACGAGACCAACAGAGATCCACGGCACAAGAAAACTTTGTTTAGTACGATAAAGAAAATGCCACGTGACCTCTACACTGAATGACCTTAAAACCATTTCTAAGAATTTCTATGAACTCTTCTCAACAATGTTGCAGTGGCCTAGTTTGGTATTGTATAATAGCTAACTATATTAGGGCTGAGACCCTGTGGGACATAGAGAATACTTTATTAGCATTAAACTGTGCCCAGTGAAGCGCACTTAAGCTGAAGTGCGCTGCAGACGTCTGCGTTCCCCGCCAATGGAAGGAGTCTTGGCTCGCCCGGGTTCAACACTGTCATGTAGTGTTTTCATTTGGTGATTTGTGCAATTAAAACATAGGGTAGTGTACAATATGTCGACACCTAAAGACTCTTAATTAAGTTTGACGAATACACAATAGAGATTGACAGTTGTTTCCACACGTGGAATTACCTTTTGGCGCGTAGAAAGCTGTTGTTACACTGTTGTAAGCGACACAAAGCCTCTTGTAGTTTAAAATAATGTTCACCGTCAGTCAGCAACTGAAAGAGAATTTATTAAATATGCACTGATCATAAATTTAAAGGAACAGTCAATCATCAGAGTCTGATAAACTTCAGGGACATCAGTCTGTTCAGTTAGGAAGTGCATAAAGACTGTGAATCAGTTTCAGCTGTTCTGTAGCAAATCAAAGTGACAACATCTTTACTGGAAAAGCAACAAAACAAGCCCCTCTCATTACAGATCATTGCTCTCTTTTCATCCCTGTGAATCAAGTTCAATTATTATTCCTGCATACCATAAAACACACTTTTCCAAAAACTAAATGCAGTGTCTACAGAAATGTTCTTTCTGGGTCATGATCCTGGGCTGGTTGACCAGCGCTTTGTGTTTTTTGTTCTTTAATATTCTGTTTTATGTATTATGTTGTGTGTCGTATTTAGTTCCTCTTTTGGCTTCCTGGTGTTTCATATTTGTGTCTCATGTTGAGCAGATGTGTGTTTAATGTCTAATAGTTTATGTATCATAGTCTTGGTTAATGTTTCCACTTTCTGTTTTATTTTGGTATGTCTTTGATGCATCCGCTTTGGGTTTAGTTTTGATTCCTGTGTTTCTCTCCCAGCTGTTTCTCATCGACTCTTTACTCAGTGTGTATATATACTGTCTATGTTCTCGTCGTGGATGTCTGTCAAAGAGCTGCAGCTCTTTGTCAGGTCGCTCTCCTCCGTGGTGGTGTGTTTGTTTATTCCACGTCTTGCCAAGAAGATTCTATGCTCTGGATTCATAGCCGTGTTTTCCAGGAAGAATTTTTGCTCTATTGTTTTTTGGTCTCAGAAATTAAATAAATTTTATTTACTTACATCCTATTCCTGCTTTGGGGTCCTATTCTGCTCGTCACACATCAATTGTGAGATATGTTTGGCAAATTATAAGTCTTTGAGGGTTTTTTTTACAGCAGTTTAAATATAGACATTTTTTGGCACACGGGTATGGCTCTGCCTTTCCTTATTAAAATACACAAGAAGCTAAATCATTAAAGCAATAAGAAAATAATGTTGGGTTTTATGCATTGATTAACCCATGTTATATCACTAGCCAGGGCATTTTAATGTAAATAATGTTACAAGACTGCAATCTTGCTAGAATCCTAAATGTTTCACAGGTTAATACAGTACTCTACCAACTTGAGTTGAGTTACACTTTTTTCTTAGTATTGGACACATTTCAAAAGCATATTGCCAAAATGCAGGACCAATCATATCTCAAATCACTGTATACAACATCAAACCTTAGTGGGGACTTACTGAGGTTCTGTTTTATGTTGCCTTGGTGATACATTAAACTGAATGTCATCTTTTCGTCTGGAAGGGTAACTTTGCTCTGCTCCACACCAAGTGCATATTGTATAAGCAACAAAATAAAGTGGATCTGAAGCATCATCTTGTGGATTTAATCAGTCATATGTTTTTAACAAAGTCATCATTGGAACAAGAAAATCATAACATTTAACATCATTCATATTTGAGTCGGAGATCTTTGAATATGTTACAAAATTAGATTATGATATAATAAACGCAACTAAAACAAAAAACAAACAAAAAAACCATGACACAGCAAAGTTTGACAGGGGAACAAAGTGATATGCTTCCAAAGATAGACACATTTCAGCTAACTTCTCCAATTTAATAGGCTGCAATTAATGAACCAATATATAAAAATTAGACAAAAAATTTGCATGACTGCAGATGATTGATAACATATATGTCAAACACGTGCAACTTTATTACTTGAGTGGTAAAGCAATAAAAGAAAAGTTTCACAACTAATAAGGCTTTCAAAGGGGATATGATCTTTTTCATATTGTGCTCATCCTGTCATTTCATTGAAAACTTGCACCTAACTTGTGCAAGTAAGCTACATTCACATTAGACGTTACTGTGAACCTTTCTTGGTTCTTTTTTCCAATTATTTTTGAGTCAAAAGTTTTCTGTCCTTTTTTCAACCAATTAGAACAGTAGTATAAGTTCTTATTTAACTGTCATTAGAGCTATTAAGTTTATTTTAGTCTCTATTCTAAGTGAGAGTGCTATGTGAAAATGCCTCAGAAAAATGCTCATTTACTGTTTGAGCATCATATTTTGTGGCCTTGAACTTTTCAATGCCAGGTAATCACAGTCTTTACCCAAAAATAGAAAGAAATCAAAAATTTAACTGTCCAACAGCATCACTTGTTGGAATTTATTTATGTTTATATTTCATTTGCATTACCTCCTGAGATTAAAGTGTAAAATATAATGTTGGGTTTTTGCTGAGGCAGAAATCATACTAGAAGTAATTACTGCTCAATCAAAAGCTGTTTTATTTGTAATGCTCCTCATTTGTGCTAATGTTTATGAAAGTTAAGATGCGTCAACAGAATTTAATTCATGCTACATGTCAATCACATCCTGAAGGTTGTGATTATTGAAACTTTGGAGTAGTTAGCATATTTTCGGGATTCTGTCTTAGCTGGCTACTTTAAAAAAACATTTCTGATGTTTCAGAAACAAATAAGGTGGAGTCGGGTTGACATGCAGAGCTGATGAATATGAAATACCATTTGCATATTAGTCTGATGATCTGTGTGGTGAGTGACTGATGTGCCTGATGATCTCTCTAGTTAAAAAAAAAACATTGGTGTATTAAGACTTAATAGGAAATGTTCTAAGCATGGGTCTCATTAAACAGAAAACACTAAAACCATTAATCAAGATATCCTCTATATATACATGACACGTCAATCTTCTTTAAAAAACAAAACAAAACCATGACTTCACATTTTCATTAAGGATTTAGGGGTGTTCAGACTTTCTCTCAATAATTCACAGAGTAATTGTAAAAGTATAGGCATTTCAGAAATGGGAGTTAGCCTCTCATTTTACTTCAACATAGTGCTTGGAAAAATAGGTTTTATTGTGTTGTTGATGATAATAAAAAATAAATAAATAAAAAAACGTTGGACATTATTATAAAAAAAAGAAGCAAATACCTAAAATGTCAAGCTCGAGTTACATTGGCATTATTCAGGGAAATTTGTAGCCATCCAACAAAACACACACAGTCATTACAGGGCAAACAAAACAGAAACTTAAACTTGATTTTTTGAGTGACAAAAAACAAACATCACCCTGAAAACTACATCCTCCGATTCTTTCATATAAAACAATACCAAACACCTAAAGCCAGGTTAGAGGAACTTCACACTGGTTTAAAACAATTTCTCTGCATCAGTGAAGGGAAAAATGTCCTCAGTGGATATTTTGTGATGTAAAAGCTGAATAACCTTTTCACAAGCCTACATAACAAAATCCTCATTAGGCCCATTCAAAAATGATGTCCCAAGCTCCTAAAGCCATTTATAATAACAGATATTTATTGGTGGTATATCGTTGAACAGAAGTGTGGTATAAGTAAAAAGTAAATATTCCAGTATTTCACTTTTCCATTACCACCAATATTCCAGTGGTTGCCACTATGTTTCAGTAATGATGTTCATTTAAATAAGGAAAAACTTGTCTTTTACATGGTGGAACCTACAGAATCAGAGCGAAAGGTGATATATCCCGAGGAAGATGCCGAGGGTGTGCTTGCAAAACTGTTTGTGCTTCCTTTACTCTCAGCCTTACTTAGATGCTTTTGCTGTACCCATTCAGCTCCAGCACCACCTCCTGTCCTGGCCCTAGAACCAGAGTGCCTTGGAGACTGCTGGCTACAGCCAGGTGAGCTCATTTCACCCTGCTGTCCATCTCGCTGGAGCTCTCGACAGCCTTTACCAGAGCCACAAGCCCCAGGACTCTTCTTTCCTGGAGGTCTGTCTGGTTTGGGTGAAGCCTCGGGCGAGTTGCCTCTACTGCTGCTTCTTTTGTGTTCTGGCAACCGCCTGAGCACTTGAGGCTCACGCTCGAAGTCTGTGAGTGGAAAGTGGGGAAGGACTGTGTGCTGTTCATACACATTAGGGATAAGCGAGATGGTGGACGCACGTCTCGGGCTCTTCCTGGGACTAGGCAGCGGCGTCTCATCTATAAAGTTTATCACTTCGTCGCGGCTGAAACACCGCAGTTCATCTTCATAATGCTCCCCACCACATACCACACGGGGTAGGTGCCTGAGAGAGTGCATGCTATCCTCAGAGCGTCGCCGTTTGCGGTGAGGGTGATGGTGACGATGGTTCTCCTCGTGGTAGGAGACCAGGCTGCTCCTGCGCCTCTCGCGGCGCGGCAAGGTGGAGCTGTAATGGGCACTCACTATCATGTCCTCGGTGGAGCCCCATCTGTGTAGATATGAGGGGATCCGCTCGCTGGTCCACATGTCGGTTTCGTCGTGGGAGTATCTTCTTGTAGGGGGCACCTGGATGCAAAACACAGACCGAATCATTTAGTTATTTAAAGAACTTTTAAATACATTTACATAGAAATTATAATTCTGCACATTAAATGAGATTCATTATTATAGGTTTTAATCTGCCTCTATTATCAAGTATGCAGAATAGTACATGTAGGATTCTTGAACATTATGTAGCAGTTAATATCACTGTAATAGTACACTGTGTTTTAGATGCACTGATTTGCATATAGCTCAGTGAAAAACAGATTCAAAGGTCTCAGTACAGATATTCATTCTGATTTTCATGTTTTATTTTTGTTTGTTTTTTAAACCCTGATTCAGATGGTTTGTGTAAAATCCTACATGTAGCACGTGCATTGTTTAAGATGCTAAGTGTATAAATTTAGCTTTATTTTTAAAATCAATCCCTCATTTTAAAAATAAATCCCTCAAGAGATGTATGGATTTTTTTAAAGTTTAAAGACACATCAACAAGATTATGACTGCTTTCATCTCCATTATTTAGAGACGAAAACGCTGACAGTTTCCTACGCGTTATACTCACATTCCATTCAGTTCTG
>VOQJ01013614.1:20950-31686 GCA_015052665.1 Apistogramma diplotaenia | reverse complement strand
TTTTTTTTTTTTTTTTTTTTTTTTTTATTTTTTATTAAAGTGGGGGTTTTTTTTTTTTTGGTGAATTTTTTTTTGGGGTTCTGTTTTTTTTTTTTTTTTTTTTTTTTTTTTTTTTTTTTTTTTTTTTTTTTTTGGGGGGGGGGGGGGGGGGGTTTCCAACAGCCGAGTCCTCTGTGACTGTAAGACAGGAACGGATGTAGAGTTAAATAATGTCGAGAAGAAACATTTTAAACAGGATAAAGTGTAGCAGCCATATCATATCATCATTAAATGTTGAGTAAAATTCAAGCTCCCAACTTCGATACAATGACTTATGGTCTCATTCTGTATGTGTCTGTTGTCTTTTTTGTGTTTCTGCTATTGATTTTCCCTGTTTACAGTTATGATGGCCTGTACCTCCTCCCCGTCTGATTCATTAATCTGCACACACGTTTTCCTCACACTCATCGGAAGATCATCAGTCTCCTAGGACTTTGCTGAATTTTTGACTCCTTATGCATTTCACCTGTTTCATTAACTCTACCGACCCACTTTTCAAAGGCTGCCGGTCCTCGCTCTGCTCCACTCCGTCCTCCAGTGCGTCAGCTCAGCCACAACTCACCCAGCCCACCACATTTCCTGTTCTGTTCCACTCCACCACCTGCCAGCTTGCCACTCAATCAAAAGCCACTCTTTCTCTCCAACCTACTGTACCACACCTCGGGTTGCTCCACCATTAGCTTCCCTACAGCTCTGTACCTTCACCATTCCCTCCTTGGAGTCTAACAATAGGCTGTCATTAACGGTGACCAGTCTGAGTATCTGCTTTTGTTTTAGGTTCTACCAATTCATCACAGCACGGCCAGTTTATTTAAGCAACGCAGGCTAACCTGTGCTGTTCAGTGTTGGCTTTTCTCAGCCTTGAGTAGTTTATTTGAGATAATTTATGACACACCTATCTTTACCCATTTATTATGAAAATGCAACAGATATGTGCTAAATTAAAAGGAATAGCCGAGAAAAAAAAGACTTTACAAGCTTTATTACACGTATGCATCTTCAAGGGGGAACGTTTTTTTTTATTTTGGGTCACAGCACTGCAGTCAACCATTGTTATGCATCTGACTGTCCATTTAAATTAACCCTCACTAACCCTCCACCTTCCACATCCTCTCTTCTTTCAGCCCCTGGCATTTATCAAACTCCTTGTTTTCCTTCTTAATGTTACTGTCGCTTGCTATTGCTACCTCCATCACTACATTACCAGTTCCTTCATCTCTGTCTGTATCTCCCCCACAGAATCTTAGCTCGGTCCTCCTCAATCACCCCTGGGAATGTATCCCATTTTGACCTCGGGACTTCCAGGCCAGATGTTCCTGTATACTATACCAACCGCTTGGTTATGGCGCTACATGTTTGCCCTCCATGCGAACAACTTGCACCCTGCTGTTATGTGCAGAATTGTCACAGGGGCATTTTTGCACAGCCCTTCACCTGGGGTCTTGCCTTGAGTGCTACTGTAGACCCCTGTGCTGTATTTCTGACCAGCCATTGTTTGGGTTTTTTTTTTTTTTATATCGACTCAAAATTTCTATCTGCCGGTGGACTAGTGGTTCTGACTCTCCCTAGTCCTCAGCTGCCTCCCTTCTGCTTAGCACACAGTCCCAGGGTGCAGGATTTGAGGTGAAGCCCTCCATGCGTGGTAAGGAGCTTTCTTGTCTTGACATCAGTGGCCTTTGGCCAGCTTATTATCACAGCAGGGTATCTGATGACTGGCACCATCCTGGATGAAAGAGATCCACGGCGAGTGGGGAATACAATATAACTTTGAGAAAAATAAATATTCACAGTGGCAGTGTGCTGCTTTTCAGAGATAATATGGAAAAATAATGAATAATGAGCCCATACAAACTTGACAAAGTTGCATGCAATACAAAACAATAACACAATAATGATCATAATTCCTAGTCATCCATTCATTTATCTATTCTGACATGCAAAAAACCAAAGGCAGCGAAGGCAGTGACTGAGGGTCACCTGCATTATGAGTCTCCTGAAGATACATTAGTACTGTGCTCCCCCAAATGAAAAAAAGGCACTTTTATTCCTTCTTCTAGGTTTGACAGTGCCTCTATCCACAAGGGAACACACTCCAGGCTGTAAGAGTGCATTTGTTTGTATTCTTTCTGAAAACACCACTAAACAGGTCATCATGGAGGTTTTTGAACCAAGCAATATCACTGCTGTCAGAAACAAGGAGAATATCTGCTGAGCTGTAAAGCCTCACTATTTGTTTGCCTTTTCTGCGGTAAGATAAGGTTTCTTCTTGCGCTCGCAAGAACTCAAATAATTTGGCATTTGATTATTTTATCACTAAACATGGAAAGTTTTATGTCTGGTAATCCAACTGTCACACACATTGTTTCTTTTCTTTTCTTTTTTAAAAATTCCAAATCCCCACTGATGCACTACAAAACACATTGTTTTTGGTATGTAATGGTTTACACTAGTTTACTTTAGGTCAGAGGACAACTGCTTTCTTTCCCCCCTCAGTAAGATAATATTGAATCTGTAGAGGCCACTTGTATTGTCAGTCTACTGCTATCAGTGCACCCAGTGATCTCTCTGTGTCCCGGCACTCTTTCACCTCAGGTAGAGGAAGAATGATGAGCTGTTAACCTTTACTCTGATGGAAATGAAAGGGCTGATATATATCACCGAGCACTACAATCCTCCAGCCTCACACATTCAGTCAGGACTGTTTGACAGATGGATAAATAAATGGTAGATGGATGGATAGATAGGCTAGTGCCCTCCATACCGATTGTTTGGACATGAACAACACTAGCTGTACAGATGGGGAAAAAGAGTGTCTCGCTGCTCAGAATAAGAAAAATTATAGTCTCCTCTTATTTTATCTGCCATGATAAAATAACAGGAAATTTGTTTTTGTTTTCTTTAAAAAAACAAGAAGAAATTTCCTTATTCCTTTCTGTATATTAATGCTTTTGTTGTATTTACTACATCCGAATATTTATCTTGATGACAGCTGTACTCCATCATGTAAAATGTTAAAACACTCTTTCATAAGTGATCATGAAGATATGTGAACAGACACACAGCTGGAGCTGGGGATGAGGCAGGTGTGCGAGGCATGAATGTAAAGTCACTGCTTCAGTCTGCAGTCAGATCCATCCCATTTAAATCATTGCCGGTTTGCAGATCACACTGACATCCATCAGACACGTCTGACTAGATAAAACTGAAACGAACTGCTTGCTTTTCCCTCATTACCACCAGTGGCTCCCTTATTACAAAAAAATGGTTTAAAAACTATGCCCTTTGTATGAAACTAGACTAAGTGTGAGCAGACTTCTAATAAGGAAAGCATTGCTTAGCAACTCCATGAAACTTTGAGGAGGTAATAAAGGTTAAAAATACAAATTTTGGTGCTTTCAGCCTGAGTGCAAAGCAATTGCCTGTGGAGGTATTTGTGTGACCAAAAACTTAACTCAGACTCCAGCGTTTCTGCTTTTCACTCCAAACATCTCTTCTATTTTCTTTATTAAAAGGCACCAGAATGAACACAAACCTTTCTTTTTTTTTTCTCAAGCTGTCAAACTGAGGTTCAACACTAATAGAATGAAGAATCCAAAACACAACCTACAAAACATTCAAAAGTTCAAAACTTTAAACGATTCTATGATGCAAATTCATGTTATTAACTAAGAAAAAAACTCAAAGCTCAAAAACAGCACAAACCCCACTTTTTGGAGCATTTAACTGTAGTTATTTAACAATTCAAATGGCTTGTTGTGCAGTTAATTGTACTAACAGCTTTTCCAAGATGATGCTCATTTTGTTTAGGGCAATTGGTGAAATTATGGCATTTTGTTTGTATGTTAGTCCTGATTAACAAGCATCTGTGCCTGTGTGACACACCTGTACGGTCTTTGGAGTTTTCAGATATTGCTAACAAGCCTGTTAGGCAAGCCACATGCAGTGTCTTACTGAAATGAGGACTGCATTCAAATCTGCATTTTTTATTATTAATTTTTTATTTTTGCAAGAGTCCCAACTAAGTGAATTGACCCAAAAGATTCTGGGACAAACAAGCCAGATGAAAGCTGGGGTTTTTTTTTGTATTTTGTAGCATTTATTCTGGTCATGTAAATGTTAATTAACAGTGTGTTTTCCATTTTGAACATTTGTCCAAAATATAAATTTTATGCTGTTGTAAAAAAACCTGCTTATTATTAAGTTGTGTAACTATGCATATTTGTGAGTAATTTCTGTTATTACTGTTATTTAAGGATTATTCCACCATCAGTTGGAGTATATTGACTGTTTTCCCAACCATGTTTTGTCACACATGCTGAAAGCCTTAACCTCCTGAGACCCGAGTGCCTGTTTTCGATGCATTTTTCATTTCTCCCAGATATTTGTGATTAGATAAACCTGATGTGTACAAACTGAGCTTCCTCTTTAAACAGGAAGTTGTATTTTGCTACATGGTTGTGAGATACTTTTGTTAAAAAAACTAAGTGTCCTCAGGTGGGGACTTGTTTTAGAGCATAACACAACATTAGCATGGCTTAAAGCCTAAAACACTATTGAACAGAGTGAAGTATAAGGTAGGACAAAGCCAAACTGTAATGTCCCATTATGTGGGCCCAGGGTCTCAGGAGGCCACTAATGGGGGAGTTCTCTACCTAACAGGAAGAATCTGTGAACGTAGATGATGAGCAACTTATCTTAATGTGACAAGCAATTAATTTTACTTCATACTATATTCTTTTTCTCTTTAAAATTCCAACCTTGGTAATGAAGTGCTATTTTTTTTACTAGCTGTGCAGTAAAACCACACAACTGTAGTTTCACGATGGCAAATCCGCATGAAAATTATCCACCATCACATTATCAAATAGCGCGGGTGAGTGCAGTCAGATCCTCTGAGGACTTTTGAAATTCATTTCACATCTCTCCTTGACCTTTTAATGCTTTCCATAGAGGTCAAGGAAAATTGATTAAAAAGACATTAATTTGTTGGACTGTTTGATGCCACATCTGGCTACAAAAAACAAAACATGGGAACTGATTTAATCCTAACAGCGTAATGCCACAGTGCCTATGTGCTGTGCCTATATCAATGTGTATATAATATTAAAACAGTAGAATATCACTAGCTCATTAATATGCAGTTATATTTTTGGTCCATACAGTTTTTCCACTGAAACAGTGTCAGGCCACTGTACAAATGAATTTGCTCCCTTTTGAAGCCCTTATGATCTTTATGCTCTTTATGTGACCCCGGCTTATGATTTCTTTCTTTTTTTATTATCATTATTTTATCTCCACCCAGCAGCTTCTTCAGCACAGATGCCTCAGATCTATCTGTCATTTGTTGGCCATTTATTCCCTCTTCCCAAAGCTCATTCAAAACGCTGGCCTCTGCAATAACACCATCTGCATTATTTAATGTATGTGTGTGCCTGTTTTTTTTATAGAAAGACTGCAGCTCTGTCCATATATTAGCCATATGACAAACCAGTGAAACTATCCATATCCATATCAGTTTCTCACTACTTTCTACGAACTGTGGCCCCTTCTTTTCAAAAAGCATTCATACACAGATAAACATCACAGCACAATGAGATGTCTTCTTTTGATATACTGCAGCAAACCAAGAAGCAGCTCAAAACAGCTCTTGGTTTTCCTGTTTGTGCTGACATCCAACTCGTTCTGTTTTTTCCTGTTGTAGCCCTGTATTCATATTGTCTTTGAAAACAAAAAGTGTGGCTGACGACCGCACTATAGTACTGTATACACACCAGCATCTCACAGATCATTCACATTAATCAGTCAGCAAAGTAACTGGACTTCACTTCCACAGAAAAGTGGAATGAGATTTGAGTGCAGGCTGTGAGGCAGTGAGCAGATCCACGTCTGTCACCATAATTAGTGCTTTATACCCTTCTTCTTAAAAAAGTAATGAAACACTGAAGTGAACAGTCAGTTTTTGCTTTTGCCTGTCAGTCTGTTTATAACTCTCAGGGCATGCTATATTTATATTTATACACACACACACACAAACAAAAGGCATGCATCAGCCATTCTGCACAAATAAATTGGCAAAAGAAAAGAAGAAAACAAAGGAAGAACCAGGTGACATGATGAGGTGCGAGTTACACAAGTAAAACCATGTTTAATGTTTCTCTGGATTCATTATTATTATTGAAATCTACAAGCCAACGTGGCCATAAATTATCAATCAATTAAAATTTTACAAACTTTTTTCGATATGAGCACCATAAATAAATTATATGTGAACCACAGCTCCGTATTATAGTCATGAAAGGTGTGACATATGTAACAGCTGTTGTGTGAAACAGTGTCAGTGACAGGTCTGAGGGGCAGCTTAAGCAGCCTCAGGCAAACGTGGCAAAAGTACACATTCATCACTTAAAAAGATACACAGATACGCAAGTGTGTAAAAAATACTCTGGTAAAAGCACTGATTCAACCTCTTTACTCAAGTAAAAGTGAAAAAGTAAATGTTAAAAGTGATTTTTTTTTTATGCCAAGCTAACTGAAACTCCTGTCATTTACACTGAAATAGTATTAACACTCAAAGTGTAATGAATGTACTCAGCTTGAGCATCAGTTAAGTAGAATGCAAGCAAAGAAAAACACTGTAGATGGGTGACTTTGTCTCCACACTTAAACACAAAAGGGGGGATAGTCAGGGGTTAAAGTGGGATTTGGCAGGTGTGGGAACCCTGAGATCTGGCGTAGCAGTGTAATACTTTCTGTTGTGAGCTCCAGTAGATTTAGGTAAAGGCTGTGATCACATGACCTGTGCTGCTGCTGCTTTGTGGAGTTAGCCAGCCGAATTTAAGAAAATATTAGCAGATAATAGAGCTGATTTACCACCACTAGACAGCATAAAGCCAGGATAATGGTGGGATTCAGTGAGTGAATCTAACCAGCATCATCAGCTTAAATATAAATTGATGTTTGCTACCCTGGATGTAGCCTAACTGACCATGAACACCATAACTGTTCTGCACCAGTTCAAAAGTAGGTTCTACTGAATTATTTGCATCAAAAACACTGTTCCTGATCATTCCAGCCCACTTCACCCATTAATATAGTAAAATGAAGGATGTGTAAATTATACATTTAGTCTCTTTTATCAATTCCTGTTAAGTAAGCATCAAAGATGGATTTGATAGGTCATGCAGTTATGCAAAATAATTAATAACTCCCCTCACATGTCTTGAACCTAAAGTAATGAGGCTATTTTGAAAATGTAAGGAGTAGAAAGTAGCTATAGCTACACAAAACGTGAAGAAAAAAAGTGGTAAGAAAAATTAATACTCAACAAAGTACAGATAGCTGAAAATTCTACTCAAGTACAGTAATGAAGTATTTGTACTTTGCTACCTCTCACTTCTGCTGTCAGGTATCAGTATGCAAATGTCTTTTGAAACTGTTTTTGTACACTTGTGTCCAATTTCAGTGATTAAGACTTGCAAAACAACTGAGCAAGTGTGTGTGTGTGTGTGTGTGTTTTATACATCTGATGAAAAGAATACTGTACAGTTCATATACAGTACATACATTTCTGTCTGTGCACTTACAGAGACATTTAGCTGTGAGTTTTACGCACCGTGGAATGTTTCCACATGGACACAAGCAGAGAAAGAAAACAAAGACGTTTATTCATTCCTGTGTGGAGTAAAATGAGGACACTGATCGATTTACCTTTCTGTGGATATCTGCCCATGTGTGCTTTCTGTTCTGTTTGTTCTTATCTCCATCTACTGTGCATCAGTGTAGGTGTTTGATAGAATTTGATATTTAGTTTGGTTGATACTTTTTACCCAGTCAGCGAAGTCCCCTGTTGGATATTGTTTCTCTTTGTTTTGTCTTTTTAAACTCTCAATCCTCTCCTAAAGTTATTGTATTTGATTGGGCTGCAATACAGATGGATGCCTCTGGTCCTCTCAAAGTTAGCTTTGCCAGGACCTTTATGAGTGAGAGCCTTGGCATTGCAAGTTTGCCAGGGAAGAGAGTAGCCAGCAGGTTCGCCTCGGGCTGTCCTCCCCTGCTACCCTCGACCACTACTGTGAGCAGTGAGTTGTGATACAAGATCAAAGGTTGGTCCAATATGACACATGCCAGGTGTACTTGTACATGCGGTATGCAACTGAGAAGTCAAAACAGGTGGTGAACAAATAGATGGAAAGCTTTATTTTAGGGCTATGACTATCAACAAACTCCCATACGCCTTCAGGGGAAATTGCAATAATTTTCAAAGAGAGCTATCAGCAGGGTCAAATTGTTGAGAACTGAACAAAAGCGAAGAACAAAGCACATATTAGAAATGGGAAAAGATCACAGGCCAAACACAGTTTATTGGTTGGATCTGCATTCTGAGATAATGGAAGCTGGCCGGTGCAGGTGAGTGGCCGAAGAGCAATGGGAGGACAGGCTAGAAAACAGAGCAGTAGCAAGTGAGCAAAGCAGGGAGCAAAGGCTGGTGGGTGCTCAGTGGGACACAAAACAAGCCTTACTTAGTGTTCAAGAAAGAACACAAGGAAAACACAAGTGTAGCATGAACAGGGCTTTAGATCTGGTGCCAAAAAAAAAAGAGAGTAATGAGCAATGTTTCAGACCAGGGTATAAATACTGCTGGGTCATAATGAGAGGATGTGCTGGTTAGGTGTACTAGATGATTGGCCAGAGAGGCAGGAGCCTGGCACCATGCTTAGACGGACACACATGCAGAGAAAGACAAACAGGGCAATAACAAGAAATGAGAGTAAAGCACAGAATATGAAGACCTGGATCATATGTTAGATTTGTTGGCCCTCTACTTATGTATTAGACTTTATAGTGTGGGCCACATGGATATGAAATAGCTTCTCTGTACAAATATACAGTAAGTTGAATCTTTTTTTTTAAATCATTATGAGTGCTTGCAAGGTTTTCCCTTATTGGAGTCCTTTATGCTTCCAACTGAGAATTTAAAGTGACTTGATACTCATTAATCATTTTGACTTCAAGGAGTTTTACTGTAATTTTAATTATCAAAATCCCTTGTGTGGTTGAGCATAGTACTATTCAGCGTTCAGAGCACATTTAGGTGGAGGGTGGGCAGGCGCGTCCCCTGAGATCTCAGAATATCTTCTTGAGCCTCGTGGATTTCTAATGCGATGGAACATCTGTGGCGGCGTATTCCTTGTTGATCCTTGGTGACATTCCCGTCCTTACCCTTCTTTCTTTACTTTAACATCAAAGTTGGAGAGAAACTCGATTTAAATAGCATAAGAGATCAGCTGGCAGTGTTAGCAATTCCTTGCTAGATTTTGTTATTGTTAATATTCAGGCATCTGCTAATTGACCATTTTCCCACAATTTTGTTTCCTGCAGCGAGAGGCATCAGTGGGTGATTTCACGGGCAAATTATTTTTTTGCCTGAGCACATCACCATTTACCAAGATGTTTCACAGATTTAAATTGAATGTCTTTCTTACAGCTGCCCAGAGCTTTGGGAGGTTGACTGTATTTATCCAATGGCACACACAATGCAGAAAAATAACATGTTTTTTTTTGTCTAGGAAAATTGCTATGTTGTGGATCCTTTTCTTCAAGTTTAATGTGACTCTCCCATCTGTTCATTGTCAGAACTGCTCAGATGTGTGGATAAAAGGACAAATTCAGAAGGACACAGAGCTGAGAATTTGGGGTATTTATTTCTGATAAGCTGGGGTAATACGTTTTTATATAATCTTATGGTGTATTTATGCTCAGCTAAAAAAGAATGATGAGAATTCAAAATTCTTTGGCCTCTGGCCAATGTCAGTGATTGAACACCACTAATATCCATCCAGATTGTCTATTAATAATGCTGCTGCAGGGGCCATGTATTATTAGACCTGAGTCGCCTATGAACAAACAGAAACACCTCAGGGATTCATGAGATAACACCTTGATTCAATATCTGTAGCTGTGATAGATCATCATTCATGCAAGCCATCTGATGGACCACACTGTGGGTATGTGCGCATGTGAGAGAGTGAGTGAATGTATGAGTGTGTGTGCTTGAGGATGACAGAGAGGAATTGGAAGCACCAGCAGCACCAGCCTCAAATAAATGTAAACCTCACCAGCTGCTCAATCTGTGAAGACTGTAAGTAATATTTATGTGAGTGTACAAGAAGCACAGGATGAAGCATTGCGGAGGTCTGAGGGAGTGTGTACTGACGTCGGGGTGTGGGAGTATGTTCCTTCCTAGTCTCTGTTGACTTATAATGTAAGCAGCTCAGCGAAGCAGCAGAGGACGGAGAGAAACCACAGAGGATTAACAACAATGGAAATCAATAAAATCTCTTGGCATCGTCTGATTATTCACAAGACAAAACAAGACTTCTGAAAAACAACAGGCGCTCAGTAAACAACAGCTGCGTAACTCAGGGCTCACCTTTTATGTTGACATTTATTTACCAGAGATATTTATAGGAAAGATGTTAGCTGTTTTTACCTCATCTGTTCTTCTTATTTGACCTCTTGAGTCTTCTATGTTTAGCGTAAACTGTAGATATGGGCATTTGTAGCCTTAGATTTTAAATTATTTTTAAGCTCTTTCAAATCTAATAGTTTGCTTTCTCTTACTCATGTTAATCTGAATATCTGCCCCTAAGTGTTACAGCTGCAGCCCCCCCCCCCCCCCCCCCCCCCCCCCCCATCTA
>VOQJ01013614.1:7563-20930 GCA_015052665.1 Apistogramma diplotaenia | reverse complement strand
AATTATTTTTAAGCTCTTTCAAATCTAATAGTTTGCTTTCTCTTACTCATGTTAATCTGAATATCTGCCCCTAAGTGTTACAGCTGCAGCCCCCCCCCCCGGTGCTGCATCATTATCATTTTAGTTTTGCTCTGCATTTACAGAGCACACCTCACGCCATCACACCCATACAATTATTTACTCCACTGATATTGACTTAAACTTAGTGGAAATAAATATGCTGTGTTTAATACATATTTATCAACTCTTGATAAACTGGTAGTGCAACTGCATTATTTATGCTGGCCTGTATTTCCATCATAACATTCAGTCCACATCACAGTTCATCTAAGCAGCAGTAAAAATGTAGAGTTTGTACAGATTTGCAAATTTTGCACAATAGGCATTTTTCATTTTTGCTACAGTTTGAAAAATGAGTGCATCTTAAAAATCAAGTCATGAGCATACTCAAAATTAATTTTCTGTGGTTTTAAAGGCCTCTGTGCAACCTTTGCTCATTTACAATTAGGATACAGCCACGGCATTTCTGTACTGTATGTAAAAAAATGTGTCAAAATAAATAAAGTTTCTTTGTGGGTTAGAGCACATTTTACCTACTTTCTTTAGTTACTATGGACTTTCACACATTGGCATATGAAGATTGACTTGCTATCGATCTATAGCAAGATGAAATTTTCCAAAAAATGGCACTACAACATGTAAAAATGCAAAGATAAGGTCAGACAGGCTTGTTCTATGGTAGGTGATAAAGTGGTAAACATCAGCAAAAATCTGTTTTCTTATTGCTGTTCATTAAGGCAGATCACTGAACTTGTACCCCTGCCTATGCACTGGAATATCAAGCTTTTAAAACATAAACCAATAGAAATCTTCCATCTTAGCTCATAATCTTTAAAAATATATATAATCCTTTTTTAATACACTCACTGCATAGGATCCTCAAGCTCCTAGCCTCAGGGAGAGGACCCAAGCTTGGAGGACAAAAGAGTGAGTGGGGAATTTCATATTATATAAAATATATAAGCCATGAGTAACATTTATGTAATGTAATGAGGTAAATATTAAGTTTGTAATTGTAAGGAAATAAGTAAGATTTATTTTTGAGGTGCATTTAAGGACAAAACAAGAGGCTCTACTTTCACCTGGCAGTGGCAAAGCTTCCCCATCATTTTCGTTATCGTCCAGCCACACCTGCCCATTATAAATATCTAATTATGATGCAAGCACAAGTAATATATTATGTATATTATGGCATTGGCATTAAATGTAATTAGTGGGATAATTTATTAAGGTACATGCTAAAAGGTATGTGTGGCACAGGATCATAAGTGACTGATATATTAGCAGGTCAAATTCACCGGCTAATGTAACTGCCACTAAATAATAATGTTTTCAGATTTTACATGCATTTGTTTGTTGGCAGGGGGTTAAATAACAGAAGTTGTGATCTCACAATATTTCATCCCTTTAATAAACAAAAACAAAGCCTGAATAATAATAGATTTTCAAGTTCATCTGAACACAAACAGGACTGCTGGCCCTGGAGATACAATTACTGCACCAATGTAGTCCTATAGTTCTAAAAATAGATCAGAAATAAAAGATCACTCTATAAATACTTGAGACATATTTAAGATTAATGAGTGTTTCAGGAACAAAATAGAAGTCTTAGATTTTAGCTAATGCAGCTTTTATTCCCCTTTCCACATTGGGCAACTCAGGACAAGTGTTATATGTTGAATGCCTCTTTAATCCCTTGTCTGAATTTTAGCGTAGTGTGCTATAATAAAATCAGAAACATATTCGAATGGAGGTGCTTTAATTTCACTTCCTGTTTTTTCCACCTTTCTGATTTTAAGTAATGTCAGATATTTCTATATGTCCTATATTTTGGCTATGATATTTCTAAATGTTTATGCACATAAATGCTGCTTCTTATGAATCCTGCACTCTGAGGTAAGTTCATTAATGGATATCTTGTCCTTATTCTGGCTTCCCTGTCAAGCCACGCACTCAGACTGTAAGTTGGTTATCAACTCGGAAAGTCAGCCCAGGGTTTCCCAATCTAGCTATAAGTGTATTTGCAGCATGTGCAGATGCAAACATGGACAGGGCTACTGGATGGCAGATGAAGAGATACTCAAACTTCAGAAAATACAGAAACATGTGTGACATGCTAACTGCAACACCTTTGCTGCAGCGTTAGCAGTGGTGTTTGAGTGTGACCCAGCATGGTGTTGAAAAACACGATGATTTAGTGATTTAGTTGAAAACATGCTGGTGAAAAGGGTCTGAGAGACAATAAAGATAAAGAATATATGAGCAGAACTGAAACATGTTGGTGCCATATTACAGCCGTGTGCAAGGCAGAGTGGACCCAAAATGCAGGACTACAAAGGCAAATGTGAACTCAAAACTAATTGCAAAAATAAACCAAAAAACACACACACAGAGCTGGGCAGGAATAAACAGGAGACAAAGAACAGAGAAAAACTCAGGGCTTAAATACACACTGGGGTGATTAGGGAAAATGGAAAACACCAGGGGACACAGCTGAACCTAATCAGCAGGAAGCAAAACTAAACACGTTGCACAAGAGAGAAAAGGAGTGACAAAATAAAACAGGAAGTCTAAACACGACACACCAACGCAGACTTGACCCACAGGGAGGCACACTGGAGGAAAACCACAACACCATTATAGAAAACTAAATACTCAAAACTGAAACACTTAAAAGACTTAGGTGATTTAGTATTATATCACTATACCAAGACTAAGCACTAAAATTGCTGCTCCTCCTCATAAATTTCTGTGAATATAAATTTTCACTGAAAGATTAATGAAAATATAAATGCATCTCTGAAAACTCTAGACCCTCTTACTATGTGTGAACAATCTTAAACATAGGTTTGCCACATAAGTTACTTGGTAAGAAGTGAAACTCTTTCAAACCGCCCATAATCCAGGGTTTAACCTGAAGTCACCTCGCTAAGTCCCAAAGCTTGCTTTGTAGTACAGGCCTCTGTTCTCACTTCCCCCACGACAAAAATCTTACCACTTACCTGTCTTAACATTAAAACGTGCTTCTGGTCCCTTCCCACTGGTATTTGAGTGGGATATTAGCAGATTTGTAGGTTAAGGGCCTCATGGACTCTATGTCTTCCTGGTTCACACACATGTATTTGGTTTAAAAAAAAAAAAGTATCCTAAGTCAGAAGCATCCTGAAGAATTTGCCATCCGCTTGCAACACTTGGCTAATAGGTGCAATCGACCACTCCACACTGCTGTAATTCCCATGACACGCTGCAGTCTGCCATTTAATCACAGGTCACTGCTGTATGCAGCATACATAATGCTCAAACACCCAGAAAGAAATACCATGACATAAATACGCTGTAACCCACACATTTTCACAGATAGGTAGATTACCACACGCAAGGCCTTTCTCTCCTCTTTTTCTCTCACTCATTTACATGCAAACTAAACATTACAGTAATTAGAAATATGTTTGTTGCTGGGAACATATTTTCCTGGAATAGTTAAGCTTTACAAAGTGAAAGAAATAAACCTGTCCTTGCACAGATGTACTTTCATGAGCATGTAGACTGTTGTCATGTCTGCACTGCTTCTTCTTTATCTGCTATGTGACACATTCGCAAATGTACCATCTATATACAGTATGAGCATTTGTAGAGAAATGAACTGCAGAATTCCTTGACTGTATCAGTGATGATATGAATGATTTTGTCATTAATTAAAATAGGTGCTGTGCACTATTTATATGGCATCTTTAGACATAGGAGCCAAGCTGGCATTTACATTGATCTTGTATGACTACATTAACGAATATTAGTTACAAGATGATAAAAGCATTAAGAAAAAGTCAGCATGAACAAGCAATAGTGAATCAGAGACAGCTTAATAAATGTGTTTCCATTAACTTTATCAAGTACCTTGTCCTCTATGAGCACTCGCTATCAATAGCATGATCTTATTATTATCAATATCCAGTTTGAAAAGTGTTAGTGTGTTCAGTCCAAACCACCTGCTTAGCCAGGATATTCCTCTGTGACCCAGACCACACCATTCATGATTTTCCTTGAAGTGTTACTTGTAGCAGATGGGATCTGATGTTTTGCATTGTATGGTCAAAATATTCTAGTTCTTTATTCTTGATTCCAGTCACAAATTCTCTCTTTTTGTTCACATGATTGACTGTCCAAGACACCTTCAGCATTTTTCTGTACACCCACATCCCAAACACCTCTAATCTCTTGCACAAAGCACTGTTTAGTGTACACTGTACAGGCACGGACACAAGAGGGATGTCTGTCTTGGCAGATACCAGTTCAAGTTGACTTGAATTTTAAATTTGGGTTACTTTGTGTACTTCAAGTTCAGTGAACATGTACAATATCTGACTCATTACAACCGATTCACAATGTATGACATAAAAGGTGCAACAAACTAGGAAAGTGTAGTTGATTGACAGATAAAAATACTGTCACATGACATCAGGCCTGGATCAGACCAAGCTGCTCTGTTTGATGCATACAGTATTAATTAGCTTAGCTTGTACTAACACCTATGCGCTTTAATTGTTTTCAAAGAGGCTAAGTAGGTTACAATCTGCTGCCTCCCTTTCACTCACTCCTGTCTTTCTTTCTGTGTTTCACTCTTATTTAGGGCCATCCACATTCAGTACAATAATCCGTACAAACACTTATTTCTATTCATGAGTTTGTCTTCTTGTCTCTGTAGTTCCGCCCATGAAAATGTCAACACTGAGAATGGTCTCCCATGGCGTGGCTCTACACACCACACCTGTGAACAAAAGATGCATTCATATTTACCAGGCTTTGCTTTTGTTAGAGCTGCAGACCGCCATCCAAGGACATCTTATTACAGGCATTCACATTTATGTCACTTTTAATCGAAGCGCCATTTCTGAAAACCATTTCCATCAGTCATTTTACTGAATGCTACATCAACAAAACATCTAATTCAGTAAAAATTACCAGCCGTTGACAGCTTTAAGGTTATTTTGTGCTTCCATATAGAAAAGACTTCCCACTCTTGTTTTTGTTCATGTTGCAGGCAAAAATCTGAATAAAGCAAATCCAAAGAAATCCTGTGACTGAAACATCAAAAATGAGAGCATATGGTCACATGTATCACCCACAATTACACGACATGATCTGATTGCTCAAGAAGAATTTTTCTTTGAATGTTTTTTTTTTGATAAGTAGTTTTCTGGAAGCCATCTCTGGCAGTGTGCAAACATCAGGAGGAGGATCATGTTTCGACATATTTTTCTCCAGTTTGTGTGTTAAGTCTCGCATGCATTCGCGTTTTACCTTATGTTCCAAGATTTGCGCAAATTCTGCACACCCCATTAAAAATGTAATTGAGCATTATGTATAAGTCCCTGACAGGTGCATTACGCTGCAAGCACTTCGATTACTGTAGCACTTATATTTCACTACGTCCTGCAGCAATCTGCCACCATCCACAGTGCACGTGTTCAGCACTTCAACTCTCTGCAAATCTTCGTCTGTCTGTGTTCTCTGCTCGCGCATGTCTGCACATGTTCTGCACACGTCACATGCCATCAGATCACACGATGCATGCAATTTTCACACTATCGATTGTTTACATTTCCCATCCGCCATGAATTTTGGAAGTGGGCTGCTTGTGGTCGCTCATCTGCAGCCCGCCACAATTACTTTCATCAGTGTAACAGGGGACTAAGAAACCAGATGTCCACTACCAGTGAACAATAAGATTTTGTGTGGTAAGAATGGTAGTAAGAAATTGATTTTGAGTTATTAGTGCAAGGAGAGGAGCAACAACCTCCATGTTTTACTGTGGTCTGACGCTCCAGACAATCAACTGACTTACTCATTACCCTGGAGATACCAATAATTAATAACCAAAATATGCTTTCTATAACTGACTGAATTTAAAATGTTTCATTATTAAAAATACACACGTTTGCACCAAGATAGATGCCATCTGAATATTGATTACAGCATAAAGAATTAACAAGATTCTGTTTTGTTCAACTTTCAAGTGGGAGTCAAAAAAAATTCCATTATTTCGTTCTACTAGCAAAAAGAAAACATGCAACTTTAATCTAAAAAAGAGCAGTTTCTCTGACTAAGAACTGACAGTGGCATATTTGAGATCATGTGAGTAAATATTTTACCGTTATCAAAAAAAATTCTTTATTTAAAGACTTGGAATTTGATAGCAATGGTTACTTTCGTCAAATACTAAAACCAGATCAAAGTATATAATATGCAAATTTTACTCAGATATGTTTACCGTGACACGTTTCTGTTTACACAAAGGAAAAGTCATGACTTTGATGATAAAAAAGATCAATTTTCTTACGCAATGACAACAGACTTGAAAGAACTGAGTTGTTTTGCCATCTTCAGTCTTCTCATGTCAAGCATGTGCCGATATGTGATGGCTGCTGTTGCATTAATTTAAAATCACAACCATGCAAGAATTCATTTTACTGTATGCCAAGAAGAAACTTTTATGGTTTTTGCTGACTTGCTGCCTTTTCTCCTTCCCTGGAGAGCCCATCATGGTACTTTGGAGGCTGTCTTGTTAGACTACAACTGAAGATGGTGAACTCAGCATTACATCGGAATTGAGTCTTTCCATCACTCATGAGAGTAACAATATGAAAACAACAAGCTGTGTGTGGTCTACTGAATGCTTTATACTACTGATATATTCACAGATAAGACTACAACAGTTCTCAGATAGATTATGGCGTATTGACATTGCCATTTCCCTCCAAGGTGCCTGCGCTCTATTTTATGGGTGTAAACATATTGCCGGGTTTTCTCATTATATCAAAGGAGTACAGTACAACCTTGGAACAATGTGTGTGTGTACTGGTTATCAATATTAATCATACATTTGTGCTTAAAGTACTTGACTTTCATTGATCAATGAGAAACGGAGGAAGAGAATGAAGAGTGACTGCAGAACCTCTATTGCTTTGTCTCTTTGCAGTTGCTGGTACTCACTGCAGAGCAGGCAGCAGTGCCTCCATATTATTGGGTGGAAAGACGTATCATAATAAAGCTTGTGTTAAACAGAACTCTGCTCTTTATCATGAAGTAAACAGTCACCTTGGTTGCAAAAGTGTGAACATGAGATGTGTAAATTACCTGATTTGAATGCATGAGCAGGTGTTTCAGCATTATATATCAAGAACTCAATGCAAAAGAGGAGAACAACACTAGAGGCCAACTTCAAGCCGACTGCACAAGTCAACATCGAGTGCAGGATATATCTAAGAGATTCTCTGTCCCCACTACTGTTCTGCATAGGCCTGAATCCCCTCAGCCACATCATACGGATACCGACTAAGAAATGGAGCAAACATCAGCCACCTCCTGTACCTGTACTGCCAGTTGTCAGATACCCTGCTGGGCCAAAGGAGGAAATAGAAACCACTGATGTCAAGACAAGAAAGCTCCTTACCATGCATGGAGGGTTTCACCCCAAATGCAGCAACCTGCGACTGTCCGCTAAGCGGAAAGAAGGTGGCCGAGGACTGGTGAGGGTCAGAACCAACAGGCAAGACCCCAGGTGGAGGCTGTGCAAAGATGCCCCTGAGACAATCCAGCACATACTGTAACAGCAGGATGCAAGATGCTAGCATACAGTACCATAGGTCATAACCAAGTGGCTGGCATAGTATACAGTATGATCCCAAGATCAAAGTGGGATATGCCCCCAAAGGTGGTTGAGAATAACAGAGCAAAGATCCTGTGGGACTTCCAGATACAGACAGACAAACCAACTGGACATCGTAGTGGTGGACAAACAAGGGAAGAAGGTTGTAGTGACAGATGTTACGATACCAAATGACGACAGCATCAAGAAGAAGAAACATGAGAAGCTGGATAAATACCAAGGGCTCAGAGAGGAGCTGGAAAGGATGTGGAAGATGAAGGTAACAGTGGTCCCTGTGGTAAACTGAACACTCGGGGCAGTGACACCCAAACTGGGAGAGTGGCTCCAGCAGATTCCTGGAACAACATCTGAGATCTCTGTCCAGAAGAGCGCAATACTGGGAACAGCTAAGATACTGCACGGGACCCTCAAGCTCCCAGGTCTGTGGTAGAGGGCCTGAGCTTGGAGGACAAAGACTGCCCATGGGGGCGAGGTGGGATTTTTCAAGTTATTCATACATCCATTTTCAGCTGCTGGAGATTAGCCCAGTTTTCATAGTGCGAAAGGTAGGGTAACAACCTGGCCATGTCAGCAGTCTTTCACAGGCTACAACAGAAACAGATAACCAACCATAAGTGTTCACATTCACTGCTACACAGCCAGTTTAAAATCACCAATTAAACAAACAAGCACATTTTTGCACTGTGGGGACAAAGCCAGGGTACCTGGAGGGAACCCATGTAAACACACACACACACACACACTGTAAAGCCCAATGTACATACAGTACCAGTCAAAGGTTTGGACACGCTAACCCATTCGTATCCAAACTTTTGACTGGTACTCTGAGATGATGAGAAAATATAATTCAAAGTGTTCACAAGTCTGGAATTGACTAAAATTAATATCTTCTTATATTTTCTTTACTTGCCACCAAATGCCAGCCATTATCCATCCATGCAGTTTCTGATCTGGTATTGAGTATACTGAGTATAATATTTTTCCTGAGCAGATGGGTTAGCAGTTTTTCATTGATTTGCGTCAATCCTGAGAGCAGAAGATCATTCAGGTTGTTACAGCAGATGATTATCAGAACTTTCTGTCAAGCAGAGATAACATCACATATATAACTCACAGGCTGGCAGCATAAATACCTGCATTAATTATTTGAGTTCAGCTTTCACGATGCTGGCAGAATGAAGAAAATGAGAACACCAGGTGTAAATGGACTCATGGTTAAATGTTTTTTTCCCCAGGTAACATAACCAGATGTAGATCACACCAGCTGTAAATGCGCTTTTAATGTCATGAGATGCCACATTAGGTTTTCTTTATGCATGAGTGAGTCACTTTGGTGCTTCTCTGCTCTGCATTATTCCCTGCATCCTGTCATATGCAGAGAGACACAAAAAAGCAAAGCTTGTCTGAATTTTTCAGAAACTCACACATTTATTTCATTAATATTTACTGCCAGGCAAGTGCCACATTGATTATGATAATGACTTGTGTTTGGTGGAGTAGCAGGGATCTATGGAAGCTTGCTTTCTCCACTGGAAAAAAAAAATCTATAATCTATAACTCAGAATTTTTTAGTTAATAAGGCAAAATTTCAAGAAAATAACCCACAATTTCAAGTTAGGTCTGCCAATCAGAGCTCCGCGAAGGATTTCATTTCCTCGTTACCCAGAAGTAGATGTTGCAGACTCAAAATTATGAAGTGACAGCAAGCTTGCAGTGTATAGCAAACAAATAATAAGGCACCAGCTTCTTCAGTTTTGAATGCCTTATAGTGAACAATAACTCAAATGCATAGAATCAAGTGTATGCATTCATTCAAACTGCTGGACAGCTGATGCCTTCCACCCTCGGCTTCTGAGCAATGAGTTATTTTCTCAAAATTTTGACTTTTACCTCAAACTTCTGGGATGGCAAACTTTCAAATTATGGATGGCAATTGTTCATATTATTAGGACGTTTTGATATTCTGGAAGTCTCTTAATAATGAACCTTAATTATCATGACTAAATGCCTAACATAAGCCCTTCTCCTTACGTGAACATGACTCCAACCTACATGCTAAAACCAAGCCTCACTGCTCAAACAAAGTCATTTTATTTTCCTTTCCAAAAACATTTTCACTCCCAATGTCTAAAACTCAATGATGGTCCTACAAGCGCACACACACACCTACTCATGTCATGCACTCACACAAACAACGCAAATAATGTGGCTTACAAAGGAAACACACATCACTGCAAATCAACTTTGTCACGGCGTGTTGCTGAAGCATTTTCTCTGTTGAATGTCAATGAGGGCCTGTTCTGTCTGAATATTCATGTACAGTATCAAAAGAAAACAGCGTTCATTCTTTTCCATCCCCTGCGGAACTATGAAAATGCTAATAACATTCCCGAAATAGATCTGTGACATTAACAAACATTCAAAAGCACTACTGGGAGCTGTCCACGTTCGAGAGCTGATACATTAATCACACTTTACACTTTAACCCACGAATATTGATTTGCTGTTAGGTGGGGCACCGTGCTTCAACACATTGCTGTTGCTTAACTCCCCAGTGTATGGCAGTCGCCTTTGTATCAGAGGTTGTAGCTCATGGGGGTGAGTGTATGCTTAGATCCCATTGTCTGTTAGAGCGGTTGCCTAAAAGCTTCTTGTGTTCAGCGTAAGCGTAAATCAGCCCCAAATTATTCTTGGTGCCTCAGCCACACTAGGTGTTGTTTACATCACTGTATCTGTAATGAGACAAACTGCCTCACCATCTGTACACCAGACAGACCGCAGCAGCAGTACATCTTTTAAATGCCTAAATGAAGCAAATGAAAATAAAATAAATCTCTTAATTTTTGCTCAACTGTTTATTCCCCCTTTTTCTGTTCCTGGAAAATCTTTATATAAGCTTTTCTTGAATCAATAGTTATTTCTCAACCAATATTTATTCTCCTCATCAAGCATCTATGCTTTGTGACATAAATATTTAAAATCAATACATGTCATTAAATATTAGATTTTCAAAGGCACTAACCTGTAAAGTAAGACTTAATTCATGAAAAAAGTAATAGTGATTTATTAAGAGTGTTAAGTATTAAGAGTGACGGGGTGACAGGAGGGCAGAAAGAGAAAAGATGAGCATCGAGAGAGAAACAAATGAACACTTGGCATGTTGGTGGGGACCATTTGACTGTGGTGCCTGGGAAAGGTACGAGGATGAAGAGGACAGGAGAAGAGCCTGATGGCTGAAGGTTCTGCTTCTCATTTTACTTGTACTAAGTCAAGGAACCACTAGAACATTAATAAACATTAATAAATAAAGCTCTTAGAACTTGGCTAACATAACCTGATAGATTAGTAGCCACACCTGACACAATAACAGGGATCCTTCAGTGCTTTAATGACACAAAATACAAAGTAAAACACAAAAAGCTACACGCCAAAAAACAGTCAACTCAGCAGATATTGGTCATTATCACCAACAGTAACAGAAATAAAATATTACCCAATAACTTCTTTAAAGTATCAACGCAAGAATATTTCAACATTTTACAGACATATTTACCAAGCATGTTACAAAGTATTTTTGCATCAGTGTTCTACATGCATCTCCAGTTTGGTGCAAACCAAACATAATGTATGTAATTGAAGAAATTCTCAGATGATAAAGTCTTCTTAAAATAACAGATTTATTTACAAGAAAGAACAGTGTCGTACCAAGCACTCCTAGTCTGCGCTGGGGAGAGACGCCGATCGTCACCTCTGTCTCTTCTAGTCTCTCCAGTCTCTCCTCAAAGAAAGGAGGAGAGACCTGTTAACACTGCACCGTTTTCATTTTGAAACGGCATTATTTTGATCGGTTTCGGCCTCCCATTTACACGAGAACGGAGTGAAAATTATGTGTTTTTAAAACGGGGTCTAGAGTGGAGCGCTTCCATGTAAACGAACAGAAGCGAGCCTTTTACTGTAGTACTGGAAACTGAAAGACATGTGGAGACATTCAATGCTGAGCACGTAGAGCACAGGGAAGTCATGGACCCATATTCCAAGATGCAGAAATCAAAATTAATCCCAACAGAAGGTGAGTCTTAATACCTGTTAATGTGTCCAAACTAGCAGCATCCAAAGGGTGAGAAAGCAGCATCCATAAACATGAACAGCTACAGAATGCAGAGCTGCACCAGAGGAAAAATACATAGAGAAACAAAGAAAGCAGACAATGCAATAAGACAAGAGAAGGACGTGATTGGGGTTTAGATACAGGAGGGTAAGGAGATGCAGGTGTAAACAATAAAAATAAATACAAAGTCAAAACACAAAAACGATAAAATATCAGAGCAAAACAGGAAAAAGAACAAAAACAAAAAACAGAAATGAGAAAGCTCAAACTAAAGATACAGAGGAGGCAGGAATTATAATAAGCAAGACAGAATCTGCCCTGACGACAGGCTGGCGACCTGTCCAGGGTCTACCCTGCCTCTGGTCCTGTGGCATCTGCGACAGGCTCCAGTGACCCTCAATTGGATAAGTGGATGAAAATGGATGGAAGGCAGAACCCAGAAATGTAATATATGACGTAAACTGAAGTGAGTCAAACCAATAAACTGAAAGCAGGAATGGTAAACTAAACAAATTCAAAAATCTAAACTCAAACACTAAACCTGCAGTAAAACTAAACAAACCTCAAAATGTAACCAAGAACTCCATCATAGGTCCTTTCACGTTGTGCTCTTGGTGTCTCATTCTGCCTCTGAGTTTGCATAAACCTCAGTGTGTGTGTGTGTGTGTGTGTAGTCAGACTGCATTTTGCATTGTAAATGGAAAAATGAATCTAAAAGTTAGATTTATGATGCTCTATAGTAGCCTCTGCTCTTTAGTTCTTTAACGTGCTCAATAGTCGATTTTAACAGCCTTTTATCTGTTATATACTTTTACACTTCATTAAACAGAGAGAAAGGGCCTTGATCCTCGCAGTAATTACAGTACACAACAAATCAATTGTGTGTGTGTTCACAAAGAAATAATAGTAAAGTAAATACTTGATCGAACACGGTGAACTGTATGCAGTTCAAACCACAGACTAATACTTGGACTTACTTGGATTTTGTTCTTGGAGGTAAAGGCATTATTTTATAAACTTTATATATCAGATGTTTCAAAATTAGTAGCATGCAAACAGAACCTCAGTTTACCCTTCTAGATAAGAGCTTGAAATTCCTCACAATAAGGTTACAGGCTTTGGTTCGTGACTGAAAGAGCAAATTTGTTGATACAGTACAAGCGGCAGAAATGAGCTTGTATCAACAAGCTTTCATAAAAATAAAAAAATAAAAAAATAAAAAAATAAAAAAATTAAAAATTAAAATAAATAAAATAAATAAAAATTAAATAATAAAAAATAAAGTATATATAAAAAATGCCAGTTGAGCTCAGCTCTGACTAGGATGTCTCCTGGACCCCTCTTGTGTGAGGTGATCTGGGCATGTCCAACTGTCACGAGGCCCCGGGTCTGACTGAGGACACACTGGAGAGATTATATCTCTCGGCTGGCCTGGGAGCACCTCGTTGTTCCCCTGGATGAGCTGAAGGAGGCTGGGGGGAGAGAAGTCTGGGCTTCTCTGCACAGGCTGCTGCCCCCACAACCGCGCCCCCA